>CM076966.1:4433573-4466073 GCA_039105355.1 Benthosema pterotum
TAAAGTCTATAATGCAACAATGGCATTGCTGTTCTATAAATATAAAGCCAAAGCATCTGTATAAGTAATCGACCTTTAAAATGCCGAAATCGTCCGAGTTGAAATAAGGATTTAGGTATAATATCCATCTATATCCAGTATCCATAATGACAAGCAACGAATCCTCTTCAACTTGATTGTTGGGCAGACGGCCAAAAGTAGGCCACAATATATAGTAAAAAGTATGAAAATAACTGTACAAAAGTACCTATTATCAACCAACTACCAACCTTTTCAACGTGTGGTTTTGTATTTTTCGGCAGGTTTTCACACGATGTGTTGCTCTGGTGTGTTTAGTGTCAGCACCATAAACATATGGTCACCAGCAGCACTGACTGGGCAACCGAGCTCTTACACCGGAATTGGTGACCTATTGAATCCGGTCGCAGTTGCGTCTCAATTATATATATATATTAAAAAAAAAACATAACCATAATTACATTTTAGCACGAAGTCAAATAGAAGAATAAGCTCTCGGGATTCAGTAACAGAATTTCAATGCATTGTGTTCACTCATTTTATTGAATAAAATAAATAAATACGAAAAATAAATACTAAAGGGACCGTGACCATATTCCATAGGTCACTAATTTCATATATATATATATATATATATATATATATATATATATATATATATATATATATATATATATATATATATATATATATATATATATATATATATATATATATATATATATATATATATATATATGAAATTATGAAATTATATATATATATATATATATATATATATATATATATATATATATATATATATATATATATATTATATATATATATATATATATATATATATATATATATATATATATATATATATATATATATATATAGTGCAGGGGCAGGTTTGAACCGGTGTAGGTACCAGATGTTCCCGGCTGGGAAATCTTCCCGGGGTCCTCCATAGAGTAATAAAATAACAGAGGCCGGACTGGAGCGACAGCCCCGCCCCCTTGTTATTCATTTCAATACAAGTTGCTCATTGGCGCATGAAGCACCCGGAAGACCGCCGGAAGTGCGCCTATTTCCGCATTTGGACACCAAAATTTGGTGTCCAAATGCGGAAGTATTTCTCCATGAACGCGCCCGACGCAAGGGATTATGGGAACCATGAACGAGCGCCGTCGCGCACGAGCAAAGGAAAAAAAACCATCAAAAAGCATCAAAAACAAGCTTGTGGGTTTGCATTGAGCTTATTATCTGTCATATAATACATCCGTTAGGTTTTGAGAGGTAGTATATGACGTGAGGACCGCTGGTTTATTCAGAAAACAACTTAAATACAAACTGCCCTGTCCGCGTGCACAAAGCAAACCAGCGTGCGTGCTCTCCGGCGGTCGTGCATGAATTCCACCCGCCTGCAGTACCAGACTTGACCACCAGGGCCCCCCTGCTTCAAGCCTAGAGCCACTATCTGGGGCCGTGGGGTCCTCCCACTACCAGCGCGCAGCCGACTGACGTCATCACGTAGCTTCTCACGCACGCACGTTTTGTATTACGTGATGACGTTACATATTTTGATTGGCTTTTGCTTTTGACCGATTGCAACTTATTTCGTGCTTATTCGTGTTATTATCAGTATTATTTTTCTTTTATAGCAGCAGGAGAGCGTCGTCGTTAGTTTTTTTTTTTGTTAGAGAAAGAGACACACACACACGCACGCACGCACGCACGCACGCACACACACACACACACACACACACACACGCAGTTGTCACAGTTCGTTTTAGAGCGAGAGAGAGAGAGAGGGAGAGACACAGTGCAGACACACTGGATGATGGGCACGGGACTTCTGACGCTCTAAAGATCGGCTCTTTGAGGCTTTGGGCGGTTCCAAGAGGAGACGCACAGCAGAGCCACAGCAGAGCCCGTTCAAAAGTGTATTGAGCTACTGCTCCACATAGACCTGTGACAACTATAGGCAGAAATGCATTCAACTCAGGCAACAGCCCAGCTTTAATGATCTTAAATCCCTTGATTTTAGATCGTTTTGTAGCTATAGTACTCCCTATTTAATTGTTACTGTACAGTAGCCTACTTTAAAACAGTTGCCATGTTTCACACATGCCTAACCCTAAAATAGCTCTTATTTGCGCCGCCCTTGTTGAAAACAAATTGTATTTCCAACTCCACGTTGTCCCTATTCAGGCTGCATGAACAGTGCGCTCAGTTTCCAACCCATCAATGTCGCAACTCTTCCACTAGATGGCTGTGGACGTACGGTGGAGAAGCTGCTGGCTGCTTCTGTTCCATTGGCTGGTGTCTATCACTGCCGGGTGACGCGCATTTGTAGGCACCGTCTTTTTTCCGTCAGGCCGTGCGCACGAAAGAAGCTGGTCTTTGCGGCACTTTTCCGCAACGGCCATTTTTATTTCCCATCCACATCCATTCAAAAACTCCAAACATGGCGTAAAAGCCGACGTACTTTTTGCGCTGTAGTGTAGCCATGGCCACAGACAGTCAGTCAGTCGTCACAGTTCGTTTTAGGGAGAGAGAGAGAGAGAGAGAGAGAGAGAGAGAGAGAGGGGGGGGGGGGGGGACAGACAGTCAGTCAGTTGTCACAGTTCGTTTTAGGGAGAGAGAGGGAGAGACAGTCAGTCAGTCAGTTGTCACAGTTCGTTTTAGGGAGAGAGAGAGAGAGAGAGAGAGAGAGGGGGGGGGGGGGGGGGGGGACAGACAGTCAGTCAGTTGTCACAGTTCGTTTTAGGGAGAGAGAGGGAGAGACAGTCAGTCAGTCAGTCAGTTGTCACAGTTCGTTTTAGGGAGAGAGAGAGAGAGAGAGAGGGACAGACAGTCAGTCAGTCAGTCAGTTGTCACAGTTCGTTTTAGGGAGAGAGAGAGAGGGACAGACAGTCAGTCAGTCAGTCAGTTGTCACAGTTCGTTTTAGGGAGAGAGAGAGAGGGACAGACAGTCAGTCAGTCAGTTGTCACAGTTCGTTTTAGGGAGAGAGAGAGAGAGAGAGAGAGGGACAGACAGACAGTCAGTCAGTCAGTTGTCACAGTTCGTTTTAGGGAGAGAGAGAGAGGGGACAGACAGTCAGTCAGTCAGTCAGTTGTCACAGCAAATAATTGAATTGATTTCTCACAGGTATTATCCATGTGTCTGAGGTGACAGTCATGCATACTTACCTGTCTGACAAACAACTGCCTGTTCCTAACAACAAATGCAGCCTTTACAATGCAGCAAGAAATGCAAATGCCACTGCTTTTCATGCCAGCATTCAGGAGAATGCTGCACGCACACCACGCTGATGCTTGTAAATCTGCTATTTTTGTCCAAAAGTGCCATCTTACGTGATTTCAGCCCATCCCTCTAAAACTCTAGGCACGTCCATGGTGACAGTACTTACCCAGATAGCAAAATGAATTGATTCAACGTTGAATTTTGGTTGAATCAATGCAAAATGCATTGATTCAACGTTGAATTTTGGTTGAATCAATGCATTTTGCTATCTGGGTAATTACACCCCTTGGTGCCAATGATGTCTTCACTTTAGTCTTGAGGGTTTCAAAATAAAATATCAACTGAGATTATGAAACTACTGGTAGCCCAATTCACTCCCTCCTATCCAGCACAAGGCTCTGAAGGTCAGTTTTACCTTGCCATAGTGTAATAAACACAAGATCAAGTGTTCCAACAAGTCAGTATCAGTATATTGTCATTTGCACATTGGTATATGGTGTCCTTTTCCATCTATCTATACCAAATCAAATTGTGTTTTAAGATTGTAGTAGTGTTATTGCACATTCACAATGACATTTGGATTAACCTATTTTCCAAATGTATCCCAGTCGAAAAAATTGTGCTGCAGCTGTTTATTAGCCTGGCTTGGCCAGGCTAATAAACAGCCTGCTGCTTACTGCTTGTCGTTTATGAGGACTCACAAGGAGAGTGCACAACTCCTCTCACCATGCACAGCCGCTTCGACCTCTATCCATGGATTGAATAGAGCATGCAACACCAATATGAACACTTGTATTGTACATCTGCATCTGTATCATTTAGGATGAGAATATGGTTGTGGTTTACTGTACAATAATCAAATCAATGATCCATTCATTGTCCATTTGTTACATTTCTTGAACAAGCACACAGATTTTACAACATTTGGTCTAATATATTTAAATGTTTTTCCTCATGTTTATGGGTGCGTGTTTGAATCTGACCACAGACGGCACTGTTTAGTTCTCAATTACTGTCAAATCATAATGTTCTGTACAAAATAGTAAATACAATGATATGACAATGAAATATGATCGTTTAAGACTTGGTTAACAAAGAATAAATACATGAATGAATTAATGAAATGGGGTCTGTAGGTTCCAGACCTACAGACCAAGCATGAAGTCTTTGGAGAGGAGGCCCATGGTATTCATCTAACAGTGCACATGGATGGGCAGTGGGGCACCCCAGCAGGAACCTCAGGTAGAGGAGGAGAGAGCAGATTTTAATCGTTTGTTTCACTTTATCAAAAAAACGCATGAGGGAACGGGGAAATGAGCTGAACTGAATTTTACGTCAGTTTATTCAACGTTTATTTGTTTATTCCACAGACCTACAAGTTCCCAACTGTAAATTGTGCTAAATGTAATGAATAGTTCTATCTGAGGATCATGGTGATATTACTGACATATCCATTGACCCCGCAGGTCAACCCATCTGTCTTTGACAGGCCACACACCATTGTCCATTCAGATCTCATACCCCATATTATTATGGGGTATGAGATCTGAATGGACAATGGTGTGTGGCCTGTCAAAGACAAATCATAATGTTCTGTACAAAATAGTAAATACAATGATATGACAATGAAATATGATCGTTTAAGACTTGGTTAACAAAGAATAAATACATGAATGAATTAAATCCATTGTGCCGGGGCGGCAGTGGCTCAGAGGTAGAGTAACCGGATGGTAACCACAAGGTTGCCGGTTCGATCCCGGGCTCCTGCAGAGTTAGTGTCGATGTGTCCCTGAGCAAGACACTTAACCCCTAATTGCTCCTCATCAGTGTATGAATGTGTGTGTGAATGGGTGAATGTGATGCACAAGCTCTGTAAAGCGCCCAAGGCGCTATATAAATGCACCATTTACCATTTTATGAACACATTATTATCAGAGTTAACATAGCTGTTTAGCTAACTACTTGGATCTGTTTGGCTATAAATTAACTCCTATTTCTTTCATCAGATCAACACATAGAGCATAAAACACACAACATTACGTTTCATAAAACAATATTAACCGTTCTGTGTTGTAATGTGCTGTAATCCTGGACTCTAAACTGCCTCCCCCTGGCCAGCCGGGGCGCCTGATGGAGGGAACTGGTTGGAATAACGTGTTCCTTCCACGCGCTACATCCAACCAGGGAAACTCCTCCCTGTCAGGTGAAAAGAAGGAAGCTTGGACTCCTCATGCATTGAAGGAAGCATGAGGCCAGTCCGCTGCCTCCCCAGGTTGGTGGAGGGTGTGTAGAGCCCAGGATCACATTAGGAATTGGCACTGGGTGAAAAAATGGGTTACAAAATCGTGGGATAAAAAATTATATATATATTAAAAAAAAAAAAATTGCTTGGACATGAACAAGTCCAAAGATTTTATAACATTTGATCTAATGCATTTAAATGGTTTACAGGTGTTTATGGATGCATATTGGAACCTGGCCCAGAGACTGCACGGTTTAGTTCTTCTCAATTAGTGTAAAATCAGAGTGTTCTGCACAAAATAGTAAATATAAGCCTTAATATGGTGTGGTAATGAAATATTACCATTCCAAGACTTGGCAGAAACATTGTTATGATCAGTTCCATGTTGGACAAACAAATTAATGAAATGGGGTGTGTAGGTTCCCGGAGTGTTGCCGACTATGAAGTCTTTGGAGAGGAGGTTGTGTGGTGTTCATCTAACAGTGCAGATGGACAAATCCATCCATCCAGGAACCTGAGAAATGGGAGAGAATAAGAGTTTTTAATGGTTTGTTCCATTTAGTGTTGTGAATGTAGGATCTTATAGTGTCAATAAAACCTCTTGTGAACCCTTAAAGGTTCCACATTCATAATATATCTAAAACCACATATTACACATATAAAGACCCCCCAGTAATGTGTTCTAAATCTTCTAAATGTTATCAACATATTATTTTGCAAAAAGGTGAAGTGTCCCTTTAAGGCCAATCATACGTGATGACGTCAGTCGGCTGCGCGCTGGTAGTGGGAGGACCCCATAGAGTAATAAAATAAGGAGGACCCCGGGAAGATTTCCCAGCCGGGAACATCCGGTACCCACACCGGGTTGACCTTGTTTGAACTTTGAACTCGAACACTCAACGCTGATTGGACGAGCGCGCCGCCACTCGCCGCTGATTGGTCGACGCTGATTGGCCCTCAAAATAAGCCTCGCTGATTGGACGAGCGCTCCGCCGCTGAAATCAAAATGCCACGACACGTGACACGCCCCTCAGAATGCCCTGAGACTTTCACAGAACCAGACGCATTTACCTCTGTTCCCTGTTTTACTAGATCCAGCACTTATTGACATTGAAGGACCACCTGTCCCGCAGCATCTCCAGCAGTTTGACCCTGAAGGACCGGCAGAGACACCGAGGATATATCGTTCGACAACCAACGAGAGGAACCAGCGGTTAACGTTGCAGCAGATCCAGCAGTTTTACCCTGAAGGACCGGCAGAGACACCGAGGATACATCGATTGACAACCAGCGAGAGGAACCAGCGGTTAACGTTGCAGCAGACCCAGCTTTGGACTAGCAGTTCTCTCTTCAACGGTGAGTTAAAGGTTCGTTTTAGTCTTGTTACCGTTGCGGCCTGTCGGTGTGTTTTAACGGCCGTTTGATTCATCATAACTCAGTTTCCAGTGGCGTTTATAGCCTCTCTTCGTCGTGTTTAACTTCTGTCTGTTGTGTTTACAACCTTCTGTTTTGTGATTATTTTTGTATCATCCTGTTAGTTGTAATTATTGTTTGTTAGTTGTGATTTTGAAAGCGTTAGCCATCGTAGCCTGGCATTCTTTTTTTTGCACGAGCAGGTTCCTGTCTGATTGCCTTTATTCTCGTGTAACGTTCGTTTATTGTTTTCCTAACGTGCTGTTTATAGCCTCCCTACGTGTGTTTAACATTTGTCTGTTGTGTTTACAACGTCTGTTTTGTTTTTTAATCATCCTGTTAGTTGTAATTATTGTCGGTTAGTTGTGATTTTGAAAGCTGTAGCCATCGTAGCCTGGCATTCTTTTTTTTTGTAACGTTCGTTTATTGTTTTCCTCACGTGCTGTTTATAGCCTCCCTACGTGTGTTTAACATTTGTCTGTTGTGTTTACAACGTCTGTTTTGTGATTTTTTTTTTATCATCCTGTTAGATGTAATTATTGTTTGTTAGTTGTGATTTTGAAAGCCGTAGCCTGCAAGCCTGGTATTCTTTTTTTGTTTTTTTGCACCAGCAGGTTCCTGTCTGATTGCCTTGATGCTGGGTTTAAATTACTGTAGGTCTACAAGCTAACAACTTGCAGCATCAATAACATTTGCTTTTTTCCCTCTATCTCTTTTACAGGTGTACCACCTTGCCTGCAGCTCTCTCCGTGTGTCTCTCTGTCTCTGTCTCTCTCTCTCCCCCTCTCTCTCCCCCCTCTCTCCTCCCCTCTCTCTCTCTCTCTGTCTGTCTCTCTGTCTGTCTCTCTCTCCCTCTCTCTCTCTCCCCCTCCTCCCCCCTCTCTCCACAGCAGCATGGAGCAGTACCAGTGGGGTCTGATCCACCAGCAGTCGTCCATGGCTGGACGCGCAGGTAAGTTTGCGGCTCGTTCCAGAGGACAGGTAAGTCTTGTCCGCGTGGACAACCTGAGGAACCGGCCCTTGACCGAAGACGACATCGCCGTCGTCACGGCGTGCGTCCCGGAGCTGTACGGGCGCATCCATCAGGTTAGTGACACTTCTTCTTTTACACTGGTCGACCAGGAGCTCCGCAGGCGTCCGAGGAGCTTCAAACCCAGAGTTCACATGGGCAGGCCCTGTGAGTGTGCCTTTGACCGTCGCACCAAGCAGTGGAGGCCGGTGCACTACCGACGCTTGGACAGGCGTACTGGGCGGATGAGGCCAGTCTTCAGACCCGAGCACAGCCAATGTCTCTGCATGCGGTACGACATCCCTACCAAGAGGTGTGTGCGGGTGCGTCCTCCCATGCCGGCGCCGGCAGTGGTGACCACCCAGAACACGGTGCTGTTCCAGGAGTTCTCCAGGCGGCTGGTGACTCCGGCGCATCCCGACACCCTCACACCACCACCTTTCCCACGGACTGACCGCAGAGGCAACGAGTTTGACCTCGTGGAGGTGAACGGCCAGCGGCTGGCTAGGGTCACCTCCTCGGTCTACACCACATACGAACTGGGCGGATGTGTCATCCCACGCCAGTGGAGGGTGTCAGTGTACCGGCCAGACGGACAGATGCAGCTGTCCGTCTTCTGCTGCTTCAACGGACAGCCGGTACGAAGGCGACTTGTCTTTGGGACCCCACAGGGCCATGACGGGGGGGCCCGACAGGGGGGCCTCGACGGGGAAGCCCGTCAGGGTCTCGACAGAGGCCCTGCCCGAAGCCAGATGGGTCTTAGACTGTGACCTGGGTGGTAAGGTAGGGTAACTTATGTAGCTTTGATAGCATTTTCATGTAGCCTTAGACAGCAGTGTACGTATGTAAACTTGTAGCATTTTAGGTAAATCATATACTGATAGCATATATCTATATATAGATTCTTTACTGTTTTTTGCGTTGATTATGTGTGTTCCACATTAATTTATCTGTATGTACAGTATATAATAATGCTTTTTCTGCTGTTAATTCCTTAATGTAAGTTGCCGTGGATTATCCACTAAATGCCTAAATTGTAACTTGTTAGAGTAGGATTTGAGGAGGGTGATATCTGTGGATGTGCAGCTGATACAGGTATGTTTTCAATTGAACTTAACTTAATAGAGGCCATTTTAGAAAGCAGTGCACAGCTCCAAGGCTAATGCAGCAGGCCTAAGACTGTGACCACCTTACCTTTAAGGTAGGTACGTTGAGATGGGTGATCTCTGATGTTCAACTGGCAAAGGTGGGTAAAACTTTTTGTACAGCCCCCCCCCCCCCCCCCCCCCCCCCCCCAAAAAACAAAAAAACAAAAACAAAAAAAAACCAAAAACAAAAAAAACAAACAAACAAAAAAAACTAACTGTGTATAAATGTTTGCTTGATGTTTTGATGTTTTTGAGTTTGCAGGTTTTACCAACGTCTGGATTGTCTTGAGGTGCCATTCAACCCTGTGTCCACCCCCATACCCCCCCAAAATACACAATTACCTCAAGCACAGATATACAGCTACCGGTAGTATATCTCTGCTTGCCTGTTCTTAGAACGGCACGATATTGTATGGCCATCCTGTTGAAAGATTTCTACCGATGTCTGATGGATCTCGTGAGGTGCCATTCAACCATGTGTCAACTAAAACTACGGTAGTGTTTTTCTTTGCAGGTTTCTACTGATGTCTAGTGGATAGCTTGGAGCACCATGATTCACCCCCCTGACAACTAATATAACAAGTTTTTTTCTTTACAGGTTTTCTATCAAGTGTGTGATTTCCCCACCCATACTAACAATTACAGTATGTTCAGTTTGCAGGTTTCTACTGATGTCCGGTGGGCTAAAGGCCTATTCAGAGTTTGATTTTCGGTGATCACCGCGACCACCATGACCACCGTTGCCTACCATATGACGTCATTCCACCGCAAACACCGCTCTTTCCACCCTCTCTGATTTTTACTCACGACCGCAGTGGTGCTCACCCGGAACGCCCAACAAACGGAGCTAAACCAATCACATTGACCGGGAGCCACCAGGCAATGTTGATTGGTCCTGAAGTTTGGAGCAGGATGCTTTTTGACAGCTCCAGACGTAAAAAAAAAAAAAGGAAACCCACAATAGTGCGAGAAGAAAGAAGGAATTTAATGAGAGACAATGACATTAATAGACTAGATCAGCACTTGGTAGAGTGCAAACTCTATGGAGCTTCGTGCGTAACACTTGCGAGTTATGCACAAATAGGTGGCCTACTTGTGCGAGAGCGGAGCAGGCGAATCAGAAATGAACAAACATGGTGACTTCGGTCACATTACGTCATCACCTAAACTGGCCAATCGGAGTACCCTGAGGGACAACCAACCGTGCACCGTACACCACCGTGCAAAAAACGCTTAACTTAACGCAAGTAAAAAGGAAAGATTCTTAAAAGCACTAGAAAACATTATAATTGAGGCAGGTACGCAGTAGAGAGAGAAAAGAGGGTGGGAAACAGTAAACAGTAGGGTATTTAAGTTTCCGTCTCTAGGCCTTGGTCCGTCGCAGTTGCAACAGAAGCCCAACATAGCTAAGAAAGCAGGCGACGCCGACAGGATCCACCTCTTCCACTGGCGCCTCTGGTTTCCATGGTGACGCTCCTCTACAGCGTACCTCTCGTCCACGCTGTTAACACGACACCAAAAGCTGCGTTCTGCCGTCCGAGGAGAGGGTCGGACGGCCGCGAGGATTATATATCGAGCACAGAGCGATTCATTACCGGCGTTGTAATTCGGACGTTCTACCAATCTTAAATAGGCTAATAATGGACGTGAGGAGGGAAAGAGGACGGGCGAGGTGGTGGTGGTCTATGAATAGTGGTGGTTGCGGTGGTCGGAGCAGTCGTTGCGGTGATCACCGTAAATCTAAACTCTGAATGAGCCTTAACCCCCCCACCCCCCCACCACCACCTACCCAAAGTGGGTGGTGTGTGGGGGGGTGGGGGTCACCTCCCATGGGCTGCCACCTTGGCGTGGTGGAGGTGCTTACGATCCTTGTGGTCAAACTAAGGGCAGCCCCTAAGATAAAACAAGCCTTTTACAGGAATCAGTCTGCACAAGGTACCAGAAGACCCTCATGGGACCTCCTAGAACAATGAAACTAAGAAAGAACTAGATCTCTGCTTCTTACCAAGGCGACACACCGGTATGTGATCATCATATTCTTGCTGTCTGGAGTAAACCACGCAACTCTTTTTTTTTTTTTTTTTTTTTTTTTTTTTAGGTTTTGGAAAGTACTTTAGATTTGGACGATTATTACTGAAAAAATAACATCCATTTTGGCCACAGAGGTCCACAATAGACCTGCGCAGTGACGTCACCACCCCGGTTCCAGAAGTCTTTTTTTTTTCCCCATTCATTTTTCTCACACTTTTCAATATAATTTATATAAAGACGATTACAATGCGGACAAAGCCAACTCGGTTTGCGACAAATCATGATGACACACACAAACTTTTGGGACGATCAAATAATTTCTTCAGATGAAAAACGAAACAAAAAGTGTTTCCTACCAATTTGTACTTCTTGCTAATCAGATATTATATGATGTGTGTGTGTCATCATCATTTGTCCGCGGCGAAATCGTCTTGATATAAATTATTTTCGAAAAGTCTATGAGAAAAATAAATAGGGAAAACACTCCTGGAACCTGGGGTGATGACGTCACTGCGCAGGTCTATTGTATAATGTTTTTGATGCAGGAGCTGAAATGTGGATTGCTGTCCATAAGATGTGCACAGCTGGATGGAGGGTAGGGCTGGGTTCAAAAAATCGATCCAGCGATTCGATATCGATTCACGCTCAAAAACACGACATCGATCCAAAAATGTGTGGATCGATCTTCTCCAGGCGGCTGGCACTATTTTCTTTTACGTGCGTGCGTTACAGCACAAACACTCTGTGTTCGCTGCCTGACGAGATCACTAACGCAGCGATCGCCCTGTGCATGTGTTCTGAGAGAATCATGTTAAATTAGGCTGTTACTGTGTATCTTTTGCAGTATTTTATCAATTATATCCATCACGCGCAGCGATGGTCGAGGGAGAGGAAACAGCGTGTGATCGCCGCCTTTCTTGCTTTCTTTTCTTTTTTGGAGGCTCGTGTTTGCAGAGCCGGCTACACAGCTGGGGCCATGGGGGGGAATGCTCCCCTAAACGCCCTTCATATATGACGCTATAATGACGCTGCCCCATAAAGCCCCCCCAATTGTGAAATGTTAGATCCGGGCAAAAAAAAAAAAAAAAAGTTTGTACGCACGCTTCGCTCCAAAGACTTTTACTTTCCCATTACTTTCACACTAGAACGGTCAGTCTCAGTGCAAGATTTACTTACACGCAGCCGTGCGCGCACACAATTCAATTCATTCAGTCGCAGTCTCTCACCGAATGAGTTTTCATCCGACACACGACGTTCTCCAAATATATAACACAGACGCGGGGCCGTCTTGCTGCGGAGCAAATCCATTGTCATCTCCCATCTGGACAGGAGTATTTGTGCCTTCTTAGCCAAGTTTATAATGTTCTCTCACACGGAGCTATTCACTCGGCATGCTGCGTACTATATAGGCTACTGTATGCAATGTTAAGCTGTGCGCTGCGCGATAAATATACAATCTACAAGCTCACAGAGCATTAGCCTATAAGTGAGCTGCAGCACCTAGTTCTAGTGAATTATGCCGCGCGAATACTGCAGTATTATTTATTTTACAACGTAGACATCTCAGGGGTTTTCAACAGGTGGTCCGGGGACCACCAGTGGTCCTTGAGAGGGTTCCAGGTGGTCCCCAGGCTAAATGAAATTTGTTAACCGATGTAACTCTTGAGAGTGTGAAAATGAAACCAGATGGACCCGCAAGGGTCCATTTGGTTTCATTTTTACATTCTAAAAAAATTATCATCATCTGAATTAGCACTATTTAATTAAGAAGTTTACACTGTTTAGTTTGCAACATCCAGCCTGGAATTGTGAACAAAACCAAAAGAATTCTTTAGTTTTAGGTCTTTGGGGCTGAAAATCAAATGGTGGCTCAAATGCTGAATAAATGGTGGTCCCTGGTGTCAAAAAGGTTGAAAACCACTGCACTAATATACTGTATGTTGCAGTATTAATGCTTGTGTTTGACCCAGGTAAAATGTTACAGCATCATTCCTCTCCCTCTATTACTAATTCTGTCTCACTGTGTATTCATTAATCAGGGGTTTTCAACAGGTGGTCCAGGGACCACCAGTGGTCCCTGAGAGGGTTCCAGGTGGTCCCCAGCTAAGTTGTTTAACCAAATTGAGAACGTACAAATGAAACCAAATGGACCCTTGCGGGTCCATTTGGTCACAGAAGCAAAGGAAATCTTTAGTTTCAACACATGGGGCCATTATGTCTGTAAATAGATCGATATCGAATCGAATCGAATCGTGGATCGAATCGGATCGTGACCTTGTGAATCGAAATCGAATCGATCTAGGGAATTCGGATCGATTCCCAGCCCTAATGGAGGGAGAACAGAAATACAGGTGTTTCCATCGCCCCATCATTTCCCCAACCCCCCAGAAATAACTGTCTTTTTGTCCAGTATCTTTGGTTTTGCAGGTTTCTACCCACACCTTGGATGGTGTTGTATGGCTGTACATCCTGCTTCCTGTCTATCCTTTTCTTTTTGCAGGATTCTACTGATGTCTTTCGTGTTGGCTTCAGAGATGCCATTAAACCCTGCGTGAAAACTAAGCTAAAACTAACTATGTTTTCTTCAGTGTGTTCAGGTCACAGGTTTCCACAGACTGAGTCCAGTGTGCTGCTGCTCAGTGTCATCTCCAACAGCCTTGTGTCTGGCTGGGCTGTAGCTTGAGATGCTCAACGTGTCGCAACGTTTCTGCATTGTTTTTTCTTTGACTTTACAGGTTTCTAGAGATGCCTTGGATGGTGGAGTAAGTACACTCCCCTCCCCTTGTGGTTGTCCTCTGTCTCTTGTGTTTGTCTGTGTGTTCCCATATGGAACATTTTATACTCATATGTCATATATGCAAAAAAAAAAAAAATGTTTTATTACTAATTACTGTCTACATTTAGTTGATAAACCTCCTCCTTAATATAAGGTTAAGGATGCTGAAAATAGCTGATCTTCAGCAGATCTACATATTCAGTGTTTATGAGCCCACTGCAATTGTATGTTTTAAACATACTAATAGTTTCAAAAACATTACATTTCATGAATGACTCACTATGGAACTTTTGTTACAGTGTTACAGAAGCCGATTTGTGTTCAACCTTTATATATCAGGAGTCAGGACTAGTATCCGTTTATTTCTAGATCTGACTGCATGTCTAATTTCTTGCTTGCTTTTCTTGTGTAATTATTTTTTGGTCCATTCTCATGACAACAATCTCTGTGTCAATCAGGAGCTGGTGGCAGATTGGTGTTGCTTGAGGACATGAATAACTAGTCCCTGGTGGTCCCCAGAGCTCTGTCCTGCTACCCTGCTCTAAGGTCCATGCTGGTCCACACTGTGCACTGTGCCTGGACCCCTCTGTCTCCTGGCTGGAGAGAGTGAGGAAGGTACAGAGATTAGACTCACCACAGGGCTGTGTGCACTGAAAACCTGGGAACTAAATCCTTACCAAGACATTTCTTCACCAATTTGATTCTTGAAACAGGTCAATGTCCGGGTACTAGTCACAACCTATAAAAGGCAAAACATGCAAAATGTCATCAGGCTTAGGGAGTTGTCATGATGCTGAATCCATTCCAAGCTTTAGTTTCTCTCAGAAAACAACAACTTGGGCTAAAAACAGTTATCCCTGACATCATAAATGTGCTTAGTCATCATTATCACCATTTTCAGCCCAATGAGTGTGTTTTTTGTAGGCTGTGGAATTCTCCTATGGGGAGTTTCCATAAGTGCACCTGTTTTTCTCTATCGTTCAGTAACCTCAGTGACTACAATGAACTCTATACTCAACCAGCTCATTGTAATGCAGCATGGTGAACATGCAAGTTATACATCACTTTTCAAATAAAAACAACAAAGCAAAACAAGCAACTTTATTAAGAACATAACTATTTAAACATGTAAAAACTAAGCAAATGAAATCATTAAAGCTAATGATTGAGGGACTTGAGACTCGCTGTCCATGGTGCTGATCGTTGTCCTTGTCCTGTCTCCTCCTCCTCCTCGTGTGTCGCTCAGCCCTCTGCCAGTGCACAGTCGACTCCCACCTCCATCCCAGACTCTCCCCAGGTTTTGGAGGCTCAAGAAAGGCGTTCATGTTATCCATTCCAGTCCCTGGCCTGCGGGTCTCTTAAAGGTAGGGTAAGTGATTTGAAATTCATGGTGTAGTACCAGCCTGGTGCACTAGGGGCGCCCAAGAGTAGCTACACTATGTGAACCTGCTGCTCGATCCTGATTGGAGGAGAATTCACCCTCCACCTGGGGAACTTTTATTAGCTCCTCTGCTAACGTGGGGGAGGGGGAAACTATATATGGTCTGCACACCTTTATAATAGAGCATTTTAACAGAAAAAAAAGAATTGGGGTGATATCTGACAAAAGTGAAATCACTTCCCCTACCTTTTACAGGCCAGTCAACCTTTATGCTAACTAACTGGTTACTTCTCAGGATTCCACTTCAAATATAGCAAAAATAGCTGTTCTATGAGCTCAAAATGTGTTGTAGTGCGATGCAGGTTTTTGGCTTGTTCTGGTAGATTGTCTATTTTCACGTTGACATAAAATATGCAATGTGGCCCTCTGGAGTGGGTGTGGAAAGATAGTGTTTGAAATTCATCAATCCCTTTAAATGAACCATCTCATTTTTGAGATATCCTCAAAAAGAAAAAACTACAAATAGAAACTACAAACAATAGCCGCAATGCCTGTGTTTTCCATATCAAGTGAGAACATGAAGGCCTAGAGAGAAGCAACATTTGGAAAGAAACTCGGCTGTACAAATACATTATCTTTTTGGGACCAGAACTTATACACACTATTACGATAAAACCTGTACAGTGAGGTTACTTAAACATAAACAGCATTGCAAAATCCCAGCCAATTTTGCCACTTTCCTCATATCCTTTGATTAATGCGTCATTATTATTGGTAATAATGATAATAATAATACACTACATCGGCAGTTTTGAATTCCATATGGTCATGACATGCATAAGCATCAGTCTGTCAGACAATGTACCAATGTACGGCCCACTACCTTAAAACCAGGCACACTCATCCATCTTTCCATCTTTAATGAGCACACAGTCCTTACACCTATAGAATAGTTCACAATAATTATGTGTCTTGTAGCACAACTTAAGCAACGTGTAAGTAGAATGTAATATCTGTCGTTGTTGGTCACAGGGCAACCAGACTATTGTTAGTGTCAGTATATTGTATGTTTCTAGAGGAACTTGTGATGTCATGCAGGTCTATTGGGTTTTCTGTCATCAGGCCGATGCCATAATAACCAATGGGATTATTAAGTGAACAAGCAGTCACGAAGTGACTTGTTCACTTAATTGATATTGACTGCTTTTCTCCTTCTTCTTTTTCCGCCACAAATAGCTGTTCTGGCTGAACCGTGCAGTCGGTTTTCGCAAAAATTGGTAATCTGGTAGAGGGTGATGCCAAACGGTGATGATGCGAAGCCTGTGACCACTGGTCAAATGGTGGCGCTATAGCACTCAACTGAAATTGCAAACTTTAAACACTTATAACTCATGAACTGCTTGACTCTCAGAAATGTAACTTATATTCACTTATGCGTCTGCTTATGCCGAACAACTTTTGTAGTCTGACTTTTGACCTCTGACCTTTAGATGAACCGCCATCTTGAATTATATGTAAAACAGTTAAAATGTCTCTTCTCCTACAATCTTTGATCAAAATGCATAACAATGACCTACACATGAACTTTGGAGCCATACAAACATGGGATGGGTGTGAATCATGTTTTTAGTGAAAAAAATGATGTTTTTACGAGCCAATGAAAATTGCTCGTTTGTGAAAATTCTTCTATTGCCCCTAATCTACACATGCAACGCAATCTGCTTCTGGGATTTTACAGTTTTGTAGAGGGGGATGACAAATACCACCAAAACCAGTCTTACTCCAATTGCTCAAATGGGGGCGCTATAACAATTCTTTGAAACTGAAACATTTGAACAACCACAACTCGGGCCTCGTTTGGCCAAAAATCATGGGACTTGGTTCTACATGTTCCTTGATTCATGTGGAACGCATCTGTAACTTTGACCGGTAAGCTCCACCCCCAGAGTGTCTGCCATTTTAAGCAGTTTGAAAAGTGCTCATGCCTGATTTTCTGCCTGGATTTTTGATCAATTTGCATGACACCTGCTACATGAGAACTTTGGCCCCCTCCGGACAAAAGTTCCGAAGCAAATTTGTTTTCATCAAAAAATGACATTTTTATAAGCCAATGAAAATTGCTGCTTTGTGAAGAGTCTTGTAACCCAGCCAACCGCTTACCTCTGACAAACATGGCAACCCGCTTACCTTCCACCAACCTGGCAATCCACTCACACATATGATAGTTCTCACTCACTCCACTCCCATCTTCACCCTCTGTGGCAAGATGGCCGAAATGTTTGATACATGTGCAGCAGCTCCTCTCTTCTCCACAACAACTCCTTTGTACTAGACTTTACTCCACTCAGCGGTGAGTTAGTTGGCTTGGTATCATTAGTTTGATCATTGGTTCACTTATTTGATTATTTGATGTATTTGATTTTGAGTTATTTACAATTGTTTTGAGTTATGTTTGATTTCATTATGTGGTTTTGAATTGGCATTTTTGTTTGAAAAGATACTTTTAGGTAAATCATTTTGTTTACATGATTGGTCAAGCTAAAAGTTGGTTTTAAGTTAAGAGAAATGAATTCATGAATTGATTCAAAGATATTTAAGATGACTAAAACATTAAGTAGGGCTACTAAAGATTAAAAGCATGCTAATATGGAAACAATTTAAATTAATGAAAATGGATGAAAATGATCAATGAGTGAAATGACTTGATCTTGATCACATCAAGTCATTTCGTCATGATATTTGATTTAATTTATGTTTTATATTGCTTTGTTTGTACAACAATGGGAACTGATGTAGACACCTGGCCCTCCAGGCCAGGGTTTTTTTTTTTGTGTGCCCAGAACACCTTGGACCCAACATTGGATGGTTCTGGAACCGGCTGGTTCCAGACCTGGCGAGCCGACCCAGGAACCCCACCTCAGACCCACTCAGTCTTTGTATGTAGTTCATGGTTCTCCATCAAGGAGAAAGAGACTTGACTCACAGAGACTAAAACCTTGACTGGACTTAAAGGGCCCCCCATTCTTCTTTTTTTATTTTCTACACCCAAATGTACTGTGCTTCAATACAAACAAGGTCAATAATAATTTTGTGTTTAAAACTTTAATACTGCTTTTGTGTCTCATTGGTTTCACCCCATTCTATTGAGCTCCTTTGCCGAATCTAGTTACTTCTGGTTGTACGCAGTCATTAATGGTTATTTTTAGTCAATTTCAGTCAATTATTCAATTATTAATTAATTACTTCAGTTATCCATTGCGCCACTAGCTACAGTCTTCTTCTGCTTGTTTCTCTCTGGCAACACTGGAGCAAGTATATTGTGCCAGATTGTGTGAGAGCAATAAGCATGTGGAACTTATGGAAGCATGTGAAATATGGTCTTCCAATTTGCAAGGCGAGTTTTCCATTTTTATATGGCTTATTGTGCATATAGTGCTGTTTGCATATTGTCAGACGGTTTGGTGGTCTTGCATGTATCTGTGATGTGATGATGTGTTACGAGCATGTCAATGTGCAAAGTTCGAATACTTGGTACCAAGATATAAAAGCTCCCATCATGTGATGAATGAGTGGCAAGTGTTCACCCACATAGGATATATATATATATATATATATATATATATATATATATATATATATATATATATATATATATATATATATATATATATATATATATATTGTGGTGTCTCACTGGGGATCCAGAGCCATAACTGTGTTTCCAGGGTAACAGGTCAAACAGGAACAGCACGGCCTGCCCACGGACGTGTCAGAGGGAGTGTATGTTCCCAAGTCACTCCTCCGCCAGCTGCGCCTAATACAGCCGACTCCCGCTCGTTACCAATCAGCAGCAGCTGGGCACTATATAAAGCCCACACAAACAGTGCAGCAGTATAGACTGGTTCACCTCAAACCCTGACAGGCGGCGTGTTTGTTTCTTGGCTCTGGACGGTAAGCTGAACACACTCTCGCTATTAGATAGGTGTACTTTTAAAGACATTGTAAACTGGATGTTAACACTTCTCTGTGCTCCAACCTAATAGGCAACTACGAGTGGGGTTGGAAACACGAACAGGAGCTTGTGTCCCCCGTAACCTGTGCCCGGAGAAAAACCCTTTGTTTACATTGGACGTACCTGGAGCTGGATTGATGCAAGGACAAGAGGAAGCCTGAATCTCCAAGCCACCCAAGGTCGTAAGAAAAGACTATTTTTTTTTTTACCACTTAATGGAATTAAAGCGGCACTGCCTAGAAGTCGCTAAGGATAAAGATTTTGTTTGAAGACACAAGTTGACGTTAACTGAAGAGGATATTTTTTGTTTCACGTCGTGAAAGAACTTTATTTGTCCCTTTATTCTGCCACTGAGTTTGTAGATCAGCCCAACCCCCCGCCGTGTAATTGAGTATAAATACTTACTTGAGCACTTACCTGACGGCCGAACCCACGGGGTCCCTACGAGGTGCTCTTTCGTCCCTAACTAAAAAGTATTTTCACTCTAATTACTTACCTCCCAAGAAAGTACTTTACTCTAATTACTTGCCCTGTAAAGTACTCTTACTCTAATTATTTTCTGCCTAAAGAAAGTACTTGTACTCCAATTACATAGCCTGTAAAGTACTTTTACTCTAATTATTTTCCGCCTAAAGAAAATACTTGTACTCCAATTACATAGCCTGTAAAGTACTTTTACCCAGATTACTTACCTCCTGAAAGTATTTTTACTCTAAATACTCAAACCTGTAATTTGAGCGCCCTGCTTTCAAAACCACCCCCTGGAGGACCCCAACCTATGCTAATACTTACCGGACACCTGAAAGAGACCATACTTACCTTTCCATACCGCCTCCACCCCCCGAACCCTAGAAGAAAAGAGATCAGTTGGTTGACAGCCCAGACAGGAGCCTGAGGCCCCAACTACTACTCCACCTCTCATGTAGACTCACCTAACTTTGTTCTCTCGCCCCCTGCAGTACGAAGACTTCTGGAACCCCCTACACTTCTTGATTGAACTGTTAACCATCCTTGGCTGCTGATTGAAAACTGGCAATTTATTTACGTTTTTTGTTAATAAACCAAAGGGGCGCCACCGTGCGTCCACACACTGGTACTGTCTCTGTCCTCGATTTGTCTCAGACCTCCCACAATATATATATATATATATATGAAAATTGCTCGCTTGTATCTTTTTGACTGTCCCTATTCGGCCAAGTTGTCACTAGTGACAGTTCACAGCTCAGCTCACCACTCACTCAGAGCTCACCAATCATTCACTCCGTCACACCAGGTTGCAATCACACACACCACACCCCCAGTATAAAGCCAGTACTCTGTCTCAGTCAGTGAGGTGCACATCACTGGCTGGGGACAGGTCTGTATGCTCTCCTTCTCTCAAACATTTTCCCAAACATTGCAATATAAAGCATTATACTAACACAGATTAACATCCTTTTAGACCTACATACAAACCCCACAGGTGAGCGTACTGAGCATGAATGAGCTGTGAATCTGAACAGAATTGGTGAGTTTTGTTTTGGAAACATTTGTTTGATCCGTTTTGTTTGGATTTGATGGTATAATATTGACATTATTTGTGAATACTGATTTTTGTTATTTGAACTTGTAGATCAGTTAGTTGTTTTATTGTAGATGTTTAATTTGGCCTTGTTGTGTTCAGGTTTTTCCAGTTAACTCTTCGACCGTCTGATCATGGTGACGATGAAAGTGAAGACAATGGCAAGCTAACCCAAAACAAACCTACTGTTCTGTTTCTGTCCTAACCTGACGGTAGGACCCTCCATGTCCAAACACACACTCTGACTACTGACTACACACACACTGACTCTCAATGACACTGATCCCGGATGAACTTTGGACAATTGACTAAACACTGACTTGGGTCGAATCTATGTTGGTTTAATTTAATTAATTTGCATTTGTTTATTTGGTTTTTGGTTTTCATTTTCTTTTCATTAATTCAATAATAATTTAATTAAGCATAATTTACAGTGTCCTGTGTTCTTTATGGTTCATTATAATTTCCTTCTAAAAACTACCTACTTCTGTCGCAGTACTGGTCCAAAAACATATTCTCACAAACTATACTCAACAAAAATATAAACGCAACACTTTTGTTTTTGCTCTCATTTTTCAGGCAATGGACTTAAAGACCTAAAATTCATTCCAGATATACAATATAGCCATTTCTCTCAAACACTGTTCACAAATCTGCCTAAATGTGTGATATTGAGCACTTCTGCCTTGTTAAGATAATCCATCCCACCTCACAGGTGTGCCACATCAAGATGTAGATGTGACATCATGGTTAGTGCACAGGTGTACCTTAGACTGTCCACAACAAAAGGCCACCGTTAAATGTGCAATTTTTCTTTGCCTTATTGGGGGTATGGGACTCCGAACCAGTCAGTATCTGGTGTGACCACCATTTGCCTCATGCAGTGCAACACATCTTCTTCGCATAGAGTTTATCAGATTGTCAATTGTGGCCGGTGGAATGTTGGTCCACTCCTCTTCAATGGCAATGTGAAGTTGCTGGATATTAGTGGGAACTGGTACACACTGTAAAAATGGTAATAACACATTATTACCACAGTATTACCATTTCGACTCGATCATGGCCAAATAGTGACAACCACCATTACCATTACATTGAGTTTTACCCTTGTTTACATATGGCTTATTGTGCTTGTCATACTGCTATACTGTTAACAACAATGAAGGAAATTATTCAGTCTGGATAGTTCAGTCAGTAGAGCGCCAGACTTCGGAACAGAATGTTGTGGTTTCAAGTCTGGCGACTGACAATCCAAAGCGCGAGTCTGTCAGTCTTCAAAAACCCTACCCTGCTCCCACAATTAGCTGATGTATTTCTCAAGTTCAGGCTCCCATGTTACTGTGGCTTGCGCGTATTGTTCTGACTCCTTATTGCTGCTTGCTTGTTCACGTCTTATTGCTGCTTGCAGCTATATTTTTCCATTATTATCACATTTGTTGCTTTCAAGAAGAAATCACCTACCTACACCTACCTATTTGGAGTTTTATTTTCCCTTTTTATTTCTTTGGTTAAGGCAGTGCTACTGAACAGCCTTTAGTTGCTACGCAAATACTGAACATGGAATGTAGTAAAATGTGTCTCAAAACAGTTTTTCGATAATGTCAGCACTAGCAACGCAAGATAATCTCCCTTTTTGAATATACTGTAACTCCAAAGGAATGAGAGAGTTGACTTTGAGCAGATTTAACTGGCTATAACATTTCAATAGTCTGATTATGTGCGCAACAGCGCCACCTACTGTCTGTAATAACAAACTGCCTGGTCATAAATCAGTAGCTGCTGTTGCCTTAGATTAGATAACGCTACACTTCTGTGTTTTACACACTAGTATTAGGGTTTTATGTATTTATATTTTTATCCCACAATTTTGAAACCCATTTTTTCACCCAGTGCCAATTCCTAATGTGGTCCTGGGATCTACACACCACTCCACCAACCTGGGGAGGCAGCGGACTGGTCTTCTTTTCACCTGACAGGGGGGAGTTTCCCTTGTTGGACGTAGCGCTGTGGAAGGAACACGTTATACCAACCAGTTCCAGTTCCCTCCATCAGGCGCCCCGGATGGCCAGGGGGAGGCAGTTTAGAGCCCAGGATTACTGCATGTTTTTGTGAGGATATCTACTCTAAGGGAACACGGGGAAAACATGCAAACTTCTAGCAGTGAGGCGACAGCACTAACCACTGTGCCACCGTGCCACATTACCTTCTATTACCTTTTTGCTTTTGGTCCTTGATCTCTGATACATTTCTACTTTGTCATCCAGTAAATGTTGGTTACTGGACTTTTATTTTAACGGAGTGTTTCTACAATAGGATTGGTACTTTTACCAATCTTTTTTGTAGTAAAACATGCAAGTATGTTTTTCACCACCGTGTAGCAGCAGGCAGCTTTCCATCAAGAAAAAAACGACAGACTATAATATCTCGAAAATTGTCGTTTCCGAGGATTTACAAAAAACAACAGGCTCCAGTACATGGTCTCGGACAACATGCTATAGTAGGCTATGCCATTTTTCATCTTTTTTGAGGACTTTTGAAAAAAGTCTAAATCAAGTAAAAATGACATGCCATAGTATGCCATTTTTCATCATTTAAGGTGATTTTCAAAAAATGTCGAAATTGAGAAAAACGACAGGCTATAGTCTGTTGAGATGGACTTCGGTCTGTATAATGAAGTGAAACGAAATGACAATTCAGACTGAGGTCAGGCTAGTTGGCATTATGCCAACTAACATTATGCTAATTAAAATATATGGCAGTTAGGGCATTAACCAATCTGTGTTTTGGTAGTCGAATCGAATACTTTGGTAATCGAATAATTATCGACTAGTCTATAGTGATATATATTTGTTTCTTATCCAATAAAAACTTGTAATTCTGGGCTTCTCATGGAAACAGTGCATGCCTATTACACTACTGTAACCCAGTTACAGTATGACATGAAAAATAAGCAATCAACCAACAATCACTACCAACACCACAGCACACCACCAGTATGTCTGCAGTAGAGAGTTTGAAAAATATATTTTAAAAATGATTATTAGCGAATAACGAATAGTGAATTAATAGTCGAATAGTGTTTTGCTAGTCGAATAATCGAATAGTTGAATAATTAGTTAATGCCCTAATGGCAGTTAGTAAAAACATATGGAAGTTAATATCCGGCAGGCGGCAGCTTTTCCTACTCAACATTTCTAACATAAAACATAGAGACTGTGAGCTAGTAGCATCTTTAGGCCTATTGGTTGGTGAGAAGGCACTTCAGTGTTTGCTCCTTAACATTACGTTTTTGTGCACTGATGATCCCATTGCAAGATTATTTGTATTGTTAAAATAAATGCCTCCAAAGCACTACAATAGTTCTCAATCACATTTGTTCAACGACTTTCTTTATTAACTGAACTTGAAGTGGTTGGGGGAGGAATCCACAGCCTTCT
This sequence comes from Benthosema pterotum, assembly GCA_039105355.1. Lineage (NCBI taxonomy): Eukaryota > Metazoa > Chordata > Actinopteri > Myctophiformes > Myctophidae > Benthosema > Benthosema pterotum. Next base: position 4,457,834 of record CM076966.1, read on the forward strand.
ATCCAAAATAACTCTATGCACCTGCTGGATTTTCTTGAGCATTTAAACAATAACCTTGATAGTATTTACAAAAGTATCACTATGTAGGTCACATTTGCATAATGTGTTATTTTTCCCAATTGGTTGGATTAGAACTTGTGTTTATTAACTAATAAACACAAGGGGAGTCAGGGAGGAGCTTGTATCAGTTTGTTTACGCCGCCATTTTGAATCTCGTTTGAAGTCGATGAAATCCCGTTTCAACTCTCGCGGGATTATAGGCAGCGTAACAGTTAACTGTTTGCAGTGGACCTGGTAGACTGGTACACAGTGAGTCGTTTGGTTCAACAACTCATATTTTCTTTTCTAAACGGATGTGTGACTTTAATTAAACCAAAATTATAACAATTTTAGATGCAAAAAATAATAATAATAAAATGTTAGGCTATGTAAAGCGACGAGGCCTAGCAGGTTCACTCCAGATGGTGCTAGTTCAATCTACACACCTTGCCTGAAGCTCTCTCCTCTTCTCCCTTTCTCTCTCTCTCTCCACAGCAGCATGGAGCAGCACCAGTGGAGGTTTCTGGTCCACCAGCCGTCCAGCTCTGGACATTCAGGGCAGGTAAGCCAGGTTGTCCATGTGGACAACCTCAGGAACCAGCACCTCAGCGAAGACGACATCGCGGCCATCAAGGCGTGTGTCCCTGAGCTGTACGGACGCACGCACGAGGTTAGTGACCTTTCCTCCTTTTCACTGGTCTACCAGCGGGTCAGACGCAAAGTTCGCATGTCAGTGGTGGCCACCCCCTCCCAGGATTTCTTCAGGCAGCTGGTGACTCCGGCGCACCCCGACACCCTGACTCCGGCGCACCCCGATACCCTGACACCACCTCCCTGGTGGAGGTGGAGCGACCGTAGCAACGTTGTGAAGGTGAACGGCCAGCGGCTGGCTAGGGTCATCTCCGCAGTCTCCACCACACATGAGCTGGGCGGACGGGTCGTCCCGTGCCAGTGGCGTGTGTCGGTCTACAGGCCAGACGGACAGATGCAGCTGTCCGTCATCTGCAGCTTCCCCTTAGAGGCGGTAAGGAGGCGTCTCTTCTTCAGCGAGGAGACGGTGGGGTCTAGTCTCGAGCAGACGGTGGGGTCTAGTCTCGAGCAGACGGTGGGGTCTAGCCTCGAGCCACGGGACGCCTGGCAGTGGGTGAAAGAATGGGTTACATTCTTTAACTCATTTATGTAAGTCTGCTAAATGCGGGAGTCCAAATCTTGTTCTATCATTTTTGGTTAACATTTGGGGTGTTTAATGTAGCAGTGATTTTCAACCATTTTCATACCACTTCCCACTATTTATTCTGCATTTTAGCCACGGATCACCATTGGGTTACCAAATTATGGGATAATAATTTGTATTGGCACTGGGTGAAAAAATGGGTTAGATTTTTTTTATGCAAGTCTGCTAAATCCAAGAGTCCAAATCTTGGGCTATCATTTTTTGTTAACATTTGGGGTGTTTAATGTAGCAGTGATTTTCAACCATTTTCATACATGTTCATTCATGTTAAATTCCTTGTTAATTCCTTGATGTAAGACTGTAAGTCTGCTAAATGTCTAAATTGTTAAAGAGTTGAGGCGGTCGATTTCTGTGGATGTGCAACTGTTACAGGTTTTAACATTAATTAATAACAGTGGCATTAGAAAGCAGTATACACTTCCAAGGCTGATGCAGGTCTAAGACTGATCATCAAGGTAAAGTAGAGACGGATGATCTCTGTTGATGTTCAACTGGTACAGGTAGGTTAACCCCCCCAGCTAGGGCTGCAACTAACCATTATTTTCAGAATTGATTATTTGGCCGATTAATTAAGTGATTATTCGCCATTTAAGCAATGAATCAGTTAACCGGATTATGATACTACTTTAGCTACTGTATCACTTAAGTATATTTTATTTATTTTAGACATGTTCCAACAAAATAGATAATTAGTTTAAAAATAGATTTGATTAGCTGCTGATTCAAATAGAAGACAAACACAATTAATATTATTATTGATAACATAATCATTTTTATGTGTAAGCGGTTAAGCGATCAGTGCGCGGTTGGTGTTTGACGGTCCGTGGTCCCTCGAGGTATTCTGATTGTCCGGTTTAGGTGATGGTAATGTAATGGTGACGTAGATAAGAGACCTTTAAAACTCCTGTCATAACTACTAGCTTGCTCACGCAGGTGAAGGGCATGGCCTACTTGTGCACAGTGCTAAGTTTTCACTCTACAGAGTGCTGATCTAGTTTGCTTTACTGTCGCTACTGTGCATGTGAAACTATCATCAGATTGTAAGGGAAGTGAGATGGATCACTGCTCTTTAGTTTAGTTACACTTAGCACTGGGAAAAAACTATGGTTAATTGGGAAAACACCCATGATAACTCCAGTGATTATTCACCAATCCGATTAACTGATTACTAAATTAGTTGACAACTAATTAAATAGTCAATACGATTATGATTAATGGTTGCAGCCCTAGCCCCCTCCCCTTTGTGTCTTGTCCTGTGTCTTCTATGTTTGTCCTTGTCTTGTCTTTTGTGTCTCCCCCAATCCTCGAGTGTCTCCCACTCTCTGCCTGCACCTTGCCGTTGGTGAGTGGGCTGAGATCGACGCACTGCGTAGTGCGGCGGTCAACTAAGACAGGCCTTTTAGCAAAAATACAAGACTAATTATTAGAGGTGTAACAATATAGTAATTGCGTCAAAAATCTATTTTAATTTCAAGAATCAACGGTATATGATAATGAAAACGGCAACATTGACTGTATTGGTTTGCAAAGCAAATAGTCAGCATTGAATGTTTTGCTGTGCAAATAATCTATTGTATCTACATGTTAGTATTGTTTTAGAAGATCTTCCATACTAAAAAAAAAGTTAAAATTGTGAGTGTATTTTAAATACCGTAATTACTGTATCGATTTCACACGATTGAATCGGATCACCGCAATGAACCAAGCAATAACGTCCATGTATCCCCAACCACATAACGCAATGCTGTTAAAATGTATTGTTACACCCCTACTAATTACTGTCTACATTTTGCTCATATTGTTTTGTTCTTGCACCCAGTCAACATGAAACCATCTCCTGAACACAAGGCTTGCTGGTTTGAAGCTTTTCGTTCACATGCTGAAAATAGTAGATCTACATATTCAGTGTTGGCAGGGAGTATGAGCTCTGGTTTTCATTTCCAGGCCTTTTAAGTTGATGTATTTGGCTGTAGACACACCCAGTCTCAACATTTCACCTTTTACAGTGCTCTGCATGTAAATATAGTTGAAGCTCCATTACATTTTTGTGTTGTTTGACCCGACCTTTAAACCATTCTGTACTGTACTAGCGCGCCACAGAGTAAAGAAGGTTCATTCACTATTTGAAATCAGTGGATATGCTTGCCTAAAAAGAAAATCTTTGTTTAAGATTTGTTCTACTCTTGCTTTTTTCTCATCACGACAATCTCTGTGTCCCTCAGGAAAGAAAAGTTTGAACAAAAAACAGGACTTCAACCTGAGGAAGGTACTTTCATCATATGGTGGATATGCTTGCCTATTTGAAATTATCGCTTTAGAAGTTTTTTGTTATTGTTAGTAATCTACTATAGTATGTCGTTTTTGAGGATTTTTGAAAAAATGTCGAAATCAAAGAAAAATCAAAGGCTGTAGTACATGGTCTCGGACAACATACTATAGTATGCCGTTTTTCATAGTTTTGGAGGATTTTCGAAAAATGTCGGAATCGAGAAAAAACGGCATACTATAGTATGCCGTTTTTCATCATTTTTGAGGATTTTTGAACAAATGTCGAAATCAAAGAAAAAACAAAGGCTATAGTACATGGTCTCGGACAACATACTAGAATATGCCGTTTTTCATTGTTTTTGAGGATTTAAAAAAATGTCAAACAAGAAAAAACATCATACTAGAGTATGTCAAAAATTGTTGTTTCAGAGGATTTTTGAAAAACAACATCAATGAAAAACGACAGGCTTATAGTACATGTTCTCGGACAACATGCTATAGTATGCCAAAAATGACAGGGTATAGTACATGGTTTCGGAAAACATACTATAGTATGCCGTTTTTCATCGTTTTTTGGGGATTTTCAAAAAATGTCGAAATCGAGAAAAAAGACAACATACTATAGTATGTCGTTTTTGAGGATATTCGAAAGAAATGTCAAAATCGAGAAAAGAACATACTATAGTTGTCGAAAATCGTTTCAAAAACTGTAGAAATCATAGAAAAACGACAAGCTATAGTACATGGTCGCAGACAACATGCTATGGTAGGCCGTTTTTCATCGTTTTTGAGGATTTTTGGAAAATAAAAAAATGACAGGGTACAGTACGTTTCGGAAAACATACTATAGTATGCCGTTCATCATTTTTAATCGTTTTATCCATAGTATTTGAGGATTTCAAAAAATGTCTAAATCGAGAAAAAAGAACATACTATAGTACAGTATGTCAAAAACCGTCGTTTTTGATGATTTTTCAAAAAATTACGAAATCGAAGAAAAACGACAAGCTATAGTACATGATTGCAGACAACATGCTATGGTATGCCGTTTTTCATCATTTTTGAGATTTTTTGAAAAATGTCAGGGTATAGTACATGGTTTCGGAAAACATACTATAGTATGCCGTTTTTCATCGTTTTTGGGGATTTTCAAAAAATGTTGCAATCGAGAAAAAAAACAACATACTATATTTTTTTGTTTTTGAAGATATTCGAAAAATGTTGAAATCGAGAAAAAACATACTATCTAGTATGTCGAAAATCGTCATTTTTGAGGATTTTCGAATAATGGCAAAATCGACAGGCTATAGTACATGGTCTCGGACAACATACTATAATATGTCGTTTTTCATCATTTTTGAGGATTTTCAAAAATGTCGAAATCGAGAAAAAAGAACATACTATAGTATGTAAAATCGTCGTTTTTGATGATTTTCAAAAAAATGGCGAAATCAAAGAAAAACAACAAGCAATAGTACATGGTCGCAGACAACATGCTATGGTAGGCCATTTTTCATCGTTTTTGAGGATTTTCAAAAAATGTCTAAATCGAGAAAAAAGAACATACTATAGTCAAAAATCGTCGTTTTCGATTTTCCAAAAAATGACGAAATCGAAGAAAAACGACAAGCTATAGTACATGATTGCAGACAACATACTATGGTATGCCGTTTTTGAGATTTTTTGAAAAATGTCGAAATCGAGAAAAAATAGAATACTAGTATAGTATGCCGTTTTTCATTGTTTTTGAGGATTTTTGAAAAAATGTCGAAATAGAAAAACAACATGCTATAGTACATGGTCTTGGACAACATGCTATAGTATGTCGTGTTACATTTTTGAGAAATTTTGAAAAATGTCAAAATCTAGGAAAAATTGCATACTATTGATGGGGGGGGGGGGGGGGGGAACAGCAGTCGTTTTTTGTATAAATGTTACTCAAATGAAGGCAAATGAAGTCCAACCCACCAGTTGTACTAAGTAGCTCAGTGGGACAGAATGCAGACAAATGCCCTTGATCTGGAGGTCAGGAGTTCAAACCCCACTCAAGAGGAACAAAACTCTGTAAGCACTATATTTCTACAATGATGAAACATTTCTTTTCAGGCAAACGTCCACCGTAAGAGGAACCTAAATAGCTTTAAATGGGGTTTCTACATGTAAGTATGTAGGACTAATAACATAAAGTTTGCCATTGAGAATGCATTGGGCATTTAAGTTAAATAACTCAGAAACTAAGTTAAAAAAAAAAAGTGAAGGTAATGAATGAAAGACATACTATAGTTTATGGTTTTGGATGACATAGTACAGTACCGGTACTATAGTAAGTCGTTTCGATATTTTAATGAAAATCAGAAATAAAAAAGAAAGAAAAACAAATTACTTGTATTCCTGGTTTTAATTCTGTGTTGAATGCATTAGATCGCAATGAACACAGTCAACATCTGGGACTTTAACCCAGACCTCCAAATCTCCAAGCAGAATCTTTATCCTGTGAGCCATGGTGCCTGCTTTGCATACTCAAAAAAGTGACAGAAACACCAGAGGCTTCCGTTGTTCCCAAACATTCAAACATCTATTCTATGCCATTTTTCATCATTTTTTAGAATTTTCAAAAATGTCAAATTCTCGATTTTCGTCATTTTTCTAAGAATCATGCCAAAATCGAAGAAAAACGACAGGCTATAGGTGTCACATGGTGTCAGACAACATGATATAGTATATCGTTTTTGAGGATTTTCAGAAAATGTCAAAATTGAGAAAATACAGCATACTATTATAGTATGCCATTTTTTGCCTTTTTCGAGGATTTTCGAAAAATGCCCAAATCTAGAATTTGCGACATACTACAGTATGTGGAAAAATCGTCGTTTTCGAGGATTTTAGAAAAATGATTAAATCGAAGAAAAATGTCGGCCTATAGTACATGCCTCGGACAACAAGCTATAGTATGCCTTTCAATTCATTCAATTCATTAACCGAGAAAAAAAATATAATCTCATTAATACGCCTTTGTCATTAAAAAATGATACAAATACCAAGGAGAACATTGTAAGGCCTTGTAACTTCTTGACAGGTGCTTTTTCACACTATATCGGTCAATATTCATACTATTTGGAAGGTGTTAGGGACACCTTGCAATGGCCATGTTTGCACTAAATAAAAAAAATACCCAGAACAGAACTCTTTTGTGGTTCTGCGTGTGGATGTTACCCACTATGGACATTTATAAACAGGTTTGTATCTTAAATTAAAAAACAAACATTTACCTGTGGAGAACTCAGCTGCCCACTCCTTGAACGCGTCATGGAAGACACTGTTGCTCTGTCGGAAGAAAGTGAAAGCATCATGGCAATAATGTTATGGATGTTAGGGCAGCCAAACATAAAAACAAATCCACTATAATCAAAATATATATATACAATCAGACGTAATAGAGCTGTGAAGTCTGGCCCCTCTCGTGAAGTCGAGAGGGGCCCAGAAAGGTGCAAGGGATTTCCCCATTTATTTATAGATTCTTTTTTGTTTGTTTGACTCTTGTATTTTTCACAAGAGACATGAAATAGCAGCAGATACCAGTTCTGCTAGTATTCTAAGTCTCTGGAGCAGGGGCGGGCAATTATTTTCCCGAAGGGACTACATGAGAAACAGAAAATATCACAGAGGGCCCAAAAGGCTGGAATAAATTAGTCTATTTATTTATATATATAAAAAAGCAGTAGTTGTCAATATTTTATATATATATAGTGGGTAAGAGTGCAATTAGACAATGATAAATGTAGGTTGCCTTATGAAATTTGAATTCATTCAATCAAATCTTCCAAAACAATGGCATGGTTTTGGAATAAACATGCTTTAGAATAAAAGCAATGCCGTTTTAATCAACGCATAAGGGCAAAACTAGAAATACAATTTTCTTACTTCGAAGTAACCTTTCAGCCAATGGAATGCATTTGGCTGTATAATGCCCATGTGTGCTCTGGACAGCCTGACACTGTCATCTAGTGGCCATACCCTAGTACACTATTTTTTAGGCCTTATAACCAGGGGTGCACATAAGTGGTGCTCCGGTGCTCAGGAGCACCAAAAATCCCACAATGAGCTGTCAATCCAGGGGTGGAAAGCTCCTTTGAGCACCACACAGCTAGGGCTCATAATGACTGCCTGACTAGGCCAGTAAAAAAGCCTTGAAAATGAAATAATTCTAACTAATTCTGACCTAAGTCTAAAATACTACTAGTATTTTTAATGGATGTAGTATGCAGGTAGTAGTACTACTAGGCTACTATTGCAACACCCAAACTACTGTAATACTGTACATTGATCGGGCTGTACGGAGTGGAAGAAAGGGGTCCCAGGGCCCGGCGATGCGGGTCGCCGCATTTTGTGCGCACCAAGTAACATCCCCAGGTGCTCCTCTGAGTACTGGACTAAAATAGTTATGTGCAGCCCTGCTTATAACCAATTAATAACATATATCAGTGGTTTTCAACCAGTGGGCCAGGGACCACCAGTGTTCCATGAGAGGGTTCCAGGTGGTCCCAACGTAAATTATGGAAAGTTGATTAACCAGCTGTAACTCAGTGGTTAGTGCTGTCACCTCACAGCTAGAAGGTCCTGGGTTCGATTCCCGCTAGGGGCGCTGCTGTGGGTGCTGGCGGCGTGTCTCCTCCTCCGCGTCACAGTACCCATACCCGAG
>CM076966.1:4471073-4736073 GCA_039105355.1 Benthosema pterotum
GCCTTGCGTCTGGCGGGCTAAAAACAATGAAACAACAAAAACTAAAAAGTGTTTTTCTTTACAGGTTTCTACTGATGTCTGGTGGATAGCTTGGAGCGCCATTCAGACCCGTGACAACTAATATAACAAGTGTTTTTCTTTACAGGTTTCTACGGATGTCTGGTGGATAGCTTGGAGCGCCATTCAACCCTGTGTCAACTAAAACTAACAAGTGTTTTTCTTTGCAGGTTTCTACCGCGTGTGTGATTTCCCCACCCATACTAACAATTACAGTATGTTCAGTTTGCAGGTTTCTACCGATGTCCGGCGGGCTAAAGGCCTATTCAGAGTTTGATTTTCGGTGATCACCGCGACCACCATGACCACCGTTGCCTACCATATGATGTCATACCACGACACCGCTCTTTCCACCCTCTCTGATTTTTGAGCTAAGCCAATCAATTTGGCTGGGAACCACCAGGCAATGTTGATTGGTCCTGAAGTTTGGAGCAGGATTCTTTTTGACAGCTCGAGACGTAAAATAAAAGAAACCCACAATAGCGCGAGAAGAAAGAAGGAATTATTGAGAGACAATGACATAAATAGACTAGATCAACTCTATCGAGTTTCATGCGTATCAATTGCGCGTTATACACAAATATGTAGCGTACTTGTGCGTGAGCGGAGCAGGCGAATCAGAAATGAACAAACAGAAATGAACACATTCCGTCATCAATCACGTCACCAATCGGAATACCCCGAGGGACAACCAACCGTGCACCGTACACCACCGTGCAAAAAACACTTATTAACTTAACGCAAGTAAAAAGGAAAGATACATAAAAGCACTAGAAAGCATTATAATTGAGGCAGGTAAGCAGTAGAGAGAGAAAAGGGTGGGGAACATAAACAATAAGGGAAAGAGGAGGGGCAAGGTGGTGGTGGTCTATGAATAGTGGTGGTTGCGGTGGTCGGAGTAGTCGTTGCGGTGATCACCGTAAATCTAAACTCTGAATGAGCCTTAACCCCCCCCCCCCCCCCCCCCCACCACCACCACCTACCCAAAGTGGGTGGTGTGTGGGGGGGTGGGGGTCACCTCCCATGGGCTGCCACCTTGGCGTGGTGGAGGTGCTTACGATCCTTGTGATCAAACTAAGGGCAGCCCCTAAGATAAAACAAGCCTTTTACAGAAATCAGTCTGCACAAGGTACCAGAAGACCCTCATGGGACCTCCTAGAACAATGAAACTAAGAAAGAACTAGATCTCTGCTTCTTACCAAGGCGACACACAGGTATGTGATCATACTAGGTCATTCTAGGTTTTGATACAGATTTGCATAAATCATTGCTATTGAACACCCTTTTTGTCTCTGTTTTGAAAATATTGAACCAGTGGAAGGTAGAATTATTACTGAAAAACTAAAATCCATATTGGCCACAGAGGTCCACAATTGCATAATGTTTTTGATGCAGGAGCTGAAACGTGGATGGCTGTCCATAAGATGTGCACAGCTGGATGGAGTGAGAACAGAAATACAGGTGTTTCCATCGCCCCATTCTTTATTTTTCACCCTTCATTTCTCAAGTTTGGGACTTTTACTCAAGCGAGTTAATCTGTCTAACCCTTAATTTGGGACACCATATGCTCTAGTACAGCAGAATGCAAGGTCTACATTTACACAATTGGTATTGCTGAATTCACTAAGAACAACACCTTTTCTTTTTAATAAGCAGACATTAAAGCAACCATTTGTCACAGCACATGTGACCTGTAAGCCTTCTTTTCCTCATCAGTAGTGTGAAGCTAACTTCCTTCTGTAAAGACTCACATCTACTTGTAAGTGCGACTTAGCAACGACTTTACAAATCTATGATTTGTTCAATTTCAGGTGCACCCCGCACCAAACAGGCGTCGGAGTCTTATCGAACATGCCATGAAGGTGACAGATGACCAAACGGTAAAATACCAAGTGCTGATGTCACTGCTGGAGTGCAAAGCCATGCCGCCAACATTGCTCCAACACCGAAGCCCCCAAAGGAGGAGGTAATTCTTGCCCACAGGTTAGACGCAATTAGACTCTTGAGGCTTGCTTTCAGAATATGATGGACAATGTTTTGACCCCCAGTACATTCAAGGGTCTTTTATGGACTTCAGGGAACTGAACATTTTGCATGGCAAGTTGCAATACATTCCCTTCCTCAATTCCTTGTTGGGATGTTTAGACATGTTAGGTCTGTGAGTCTGTTTGCTGCAATTGTGGAACATGGTCATTAGTTTGAATAAGCGTGTAATTGATATACATCATATCGTGATATATCTATGGTGAGATTTGCAGTATCCCACACATGTTGCACCTGTGATCTTTTTACTATTTTGGGTATCATGTCTTATGACTTAAGTCAAAACTTTGAAGTGTGGTAAAGCTGTTCGGCCAATCAAAACAGCCAAACAGCTTTGTCACACCCACTAAGTTTTGACTCAAGTCATAAGACCTGATACCTAAGACAATGAAAATAGGCCCCGAAGTTTTAAATAAGAACTGGGTGCACAGAATGGCAATACTATGAAGTAACTGAGCTAGGGACTGATTTCAGTCTTAAGATATGCATAGTGGTGATTTATTGAGATCAGAGCATATTTGAAAATATATACGTAAACTAAATACATAAATACAGTTTCAGTCTTGAGAATTTCTTTGGCTTTAAGCTCTGCATACTATGACTGAGCCTTAATTTTGGCAGACAATTCTGTTTTAGTCTTAGTCACACTTTAGTACTTTTTTTTTTTTTGCTCTAGTCATAAACAGTACATGCCTGTGTAATAAAAGTTGACTTACTGATGTCCTGAGAAGTACTTATGTTATTAGACTTGTACAACAATAAACTAAACGGTATCTTTCTGCATGTCGAAGGGCGGTGTATTTAGAAAGCAGGGAAGACATTGCAACGTCCAATCGACCATAGAATCAAGTAATTAGACCATAGAATCAAGTATTAGTCTTCAGCATCAAATACCCCTACGGAGTAAACATACAAAGAACTTTTCAGCATTCATTTGAAATTTGTTTTCACAGGAAAACTGAATGTCGTGTTTGTGGAATGGATGTATAGAGTTCAATAACAAAAACTATCACACAAAATGCGTGTTATGTGTGTCCTCATTGCAACATTCATTTAGGCTTCCTACTGCATGAACATTACCAGAGGCGCTTTAATGAATATTTTCATTTACACAATGAGCATAAATAGCTATACATAGGAAGGAGCAGACCCAATCTTTTATTTAAAAAACTGAGGTTATACATGTATTTATAAATAAACAAAATGCAAACTAAGCCAAATCAAAGCAGTGATGCAAAGTTGTCAAGTCCTGAAATTGGCACAATGTAATAAATGTGTGGATATACAGTATGATGTGTACGGTATCTCAGTGGAATTGTTTTCTGTTTTGGCCTGAGCTTCTATTTCATATTTCACTCAAGAACACAAAGCAAGGGACTGTAACTTCTAAAGCCAATTCTTATGTTTGACTTAGATATACAGTATTTAAATATATATATATATATATATATATATATATATATATATATATATATATATATATATATATATATATATGAGCGGTGCGCTGGTCATAGACAAGCGCATAGCAAGTTCATTCAGGAAACCTCAGTGCAGTCGCTGCCGGCCCTTTAAAGGGCCGCCTCAGCATCACATTCACATGATTGACTTCATCCAATCACAGGCTCTCACAGGCTATTTAAACTGTAAGTTTGTATTGCTCTTCCTGCTTGCTGCTGCTGCTGCTGCTCACTCTGATACTGCTGTTCTGCTTATGCTTAATCATTTTGCTGCTAACCCTCCTCCACCCCAGCTACCACCTGTAGATTTGGATCTGCCCTTTGGGTACGGGGGATTCGGAGTCCTTAAGGTCAGGACTGTTGCGCTTGATCTGAGTACCCAAAAAGGAGATCCAATTCATCCGCCAAACCATGATAAATATATTGCTTATTTTATATTCAATAAATGAATATTAAACCCATCTTGAGTTGTCCTGACTGAAATATATATATATATATATATATATATATATATATATATATATATATATATATATATATATATATATATATATATATATATATATATATACTGTTTATGTTTGACTTAGATATACAGTATTTAAATATATATATATATATATATATATATATATATATATATATATATATATATATATATATATATATATATATATATATATATATATATAGGCTATATATATACTGTATATATACAGTGTATTGTGTACTGTATATACATTATATAGAAAGAGAGAGACAGAGACAAAAGCCAAACAGCATGCATGAGCCTCCCCTGACCACAAGGTGTCACTGTGTATTTACGATTTGCTTCAAAATAGAGGAGGAATGTCTCGCGATAACTTGCGTGCAGTCAGTGCAGATTGCAGAGTTGCGACATTGAGGGGGCAGAAAATAGTCCGGTCACTTGGTTCTAGTACTCGCGCAAGCCCATAGACTCCAATGCATTCGGTAACTTCTGGCTGTCACTATTTGTTGTCCCTATCCCATAGAAGTCTATGTAGAGGAGCCGCCATTGCCCTGGCCCCATGAGGTGAACGGAGTTGGCGTAACTCTGTATTTCCGAGGCTCTGAGTCAGTGCTACAGTTGCCAGAGCAACAACATCAAGCTGGCTAACTAACATGCAGCACTCCACACTAAGATTGTCCACTCTGGCGATGTAAACTTTCCTTTGGCTTCGAGACTGTTCCATGTCAACTAAACAGTACCATAAGGTAAAGGTGAAATACAGCGTTATATTCTGTGTAGCTGCGACATTAGCCCAAGACATTGGACTCTCGTAGAGAGGTGAGGCGATTCTGACATAATCGCAAACAGCTCTCTACGAGAGTCCAATGTCTTGGGCTACTGCGACATAATTGTTTGCATTTCTCAAAACAAATGTCAAAGCTAGCTCTGCCTAACTCATAGCATGAATAAGAGTTTAAAATCTAATCCTGTTTAAAGCATACTGTTCTGTTCTGTTCAGCTCATGGAGTCAAGTCAGTTACTTTTGACCATATAAGTGCAGGCTATATATTGTGCTAAATGTTTTGATGAAATGAAAATGGTGGTGGCTTTAGTGTAAATGCTTTTATGCGGTTGTCAACTCACAGTTAAGTCTTGTATTGCAGGGGTCAGCAACCTTTTGGATTTTCCTGATATTCAGTGTGCCATGTCAACATTATTTTGAATTCTGAGAACTGATAACATTCTGGACTGTTTTCTTTCACATCAGGACATTTAATTGAAATCATCTTTAGGAAAATTACACCCATCTCTCCAGCCAAAGTTCAATGTGAATGAATGTAGAATTGTGTGCAGGATTTGCATATATTTTTTATTTTTTTTTGTTGCCATAGTTGTTCTTGAGAAGGCTGAGACAACTTGTTGCACCGAGTATTTATATCAGAGAGATGCTATGATTAAAGGGGAATTCCACCCATTCTCAACATTTTTTCTGAGAGTGTACAAAGGCTGAGAGCGTACAAATGCAACAAATTGTTCCATTTGTACGCTCTCTGAAAAGAAAAAAAAGAAGCATCTAAAGAGATCCATTAACATGGTGAAAATACATCTTGGTGATGTCATCAAGACGTTTCACTATGTTAGTGATTTTCTTCAGACCTCCATTTCTTGGGAACACAGAATTGGGGAACATTTTTTTTTATCATGTCCACCCAACACCTCTAGGGTATACTAATGATATATTAGAATGTTGAAAATGGGTGGACTTCCCCTTTTAAAGGTAGGGGAAGTGATTTCACTTTTGTCAGATATCACCCCCAAAATATCTTTTTCTGTTAAAATGCTCTATTATAAGGTGTGGAAACCATATATGGAGTTTTCCCCTCCCCCCACGTTAGCAGAGGAGCTAATAAAAGTTCCCCAGGTGGTGGGTGAATTCTCCTCCAATCAGGATGGAGCAGCAGGTTCACATAGTGTAGCTACTGTTCGACGCCGCTAGTGCACCAGGCTGGTACTACACCAAGAATTTCAAATCACTTACCCTTTTTAAATAGTACATTTAACAAATAGCTGTGAAGCTGATGGTGGTGTTGTTCTTATCTCTAGAGAAGGATAGACACCAGCAGCAGCACCTCCAGTGGACATCCATGGCCAGTCAGCAGTCACTGCCCGGTCGGGGCAGGCCCATGAGTCGCAGTGGCTCTGTGGTCCCTCTGGTACCGGGGTCCGCCAGACCACCCACACCCATCAGACCTCCGCTCACAGCATCTCGCCTGGGAACCGGGGTAGGGTATACATCATACCTGGGCATTATGCGGCCCGGGGGCCAAATGCGGCCCTTTGGCTGACTCTGACCGGCCCGTGAAAGGGTACTGTACTCTTTTCAATCAGTGGTCCGGGGACCACCAGTAGTTCTTGAGAGAGAGTTCCAGTTAAATTTGGAAAGTTGGTTAACCAGATGTAACTCTTTTGAGAGCGTAAAAATGAAACCAAATGGACCCTTGCGGGTCCATTTGGTTTCATTTTTGCGCTCTCAAAAGAGTTAAAATATTCATCATGTGAATTATCCCAAGTCTACACAACTAGAGAATGTAGAAGATTAATGGTCATTTTGATCTTTATGTTGGACTGTTTTGTTTCCCAAATCCAGCCTGGAATTGTGGACAAAAAGCAAAAGAAATCTTTAGTTTTGGCGTATGTGGGGCTAAAATGTCATCAAATGGTGGTTCTCTGTGGCTCAAATTCTGAATAAATAGAGGGCCCTGGTGTCAAAATGGTGGTCTTACGCCTACTTTTATCTTGAAATTAAATGAATATCACACAGACTTTAGTTCAGCCTTTAGCCTCCACAATATTTTATGTATCTCATTTGGCCCCTTGGGAAAAATAATTGCCCACTCCTGGTATACATCAACGGAGAGCTTTCATGACTTTATAGTCAATGTCATGTGCAACCTTTCACAATAATGTGCACAAAGAGTTTCTGTGGTTTATCTTTGACCTAGCCGCAATGCAACTCTTTTTAATGGGATGAATCTATAGTTGCAATAGTCCATTGACTTCCAATGACAAAAAAAAAAAAAATCATCTGCGATGTGCTTGTATTAAACATTAAACTAACCAACATTGCAGCTGTATGGAAAGCTTAAATTATCCTCTTTCTATCTGCAAAGTGTTTGTTTGATAAAAATCCACCATAGACATGTTATGATCTACTTTCTGTCAACAAATTCTCTGCAGGTGATTATTTTTCTCAGTACTGTGAAACTACTGAGTTTGCAAGCCCTCATCATTAGTCACTGAACGGCCCTGTGTACCACCTTTTTAGAATTTGCACATAATGCAGAAGGTACCAGCCCAACCCGTTAATACAAACAAGTGCCTCCAAAGTCCAGTACTTTTATTTACTGACAGAATGTAGCTCATAACATGTCTATGGTGGAGTTTTATTAAACAAATGCTTTGCAGATAGAAAAGACGATAATTCAACCATTCCATAGAGCTATGTTTCTATGCTGGTGAGTTTAACATACAGATCTCAGATGAAATCTTTTGTCATTGATAGTCAATGGAGGGTATATTGCAACTCTAGAGTCATCCCACTATTAAAAAAAAATCTAGATTTGCACTGCGGCTATCTTTGACCAGTTTTGTGTTGTCTATTACAGATGGTTCCAGGTACAGCCCGTCCGGGTACAAAGGGTGGACCCACCTCCACCCCGGGTTTACTGTCAGCCCAGATCAAGGTGACAGAAAGGCCTGTCACCCAACAGGGGCTCAGCGGCATGAAGACGGGCATGAAGGGTGAGAAGAAATACAACACAGGATAATGCAGGGCTTGACACTAACACTTGCCCGCTTGCCCGGGGCAAGTAAAAAAAATGGTGGGGCAAGTGAAGACTGCTACCTGGTTGCCCGATCGGGCAAGTGTGCAACTTAGTGCACTATAACACAACACAAGATAAATTTGTCTTGAAGGCAGTCATTGCACTCTGCCTCTGTGTCTTTCCCTGCTTTCTAGCTATCCACAATTTCAGGCTGGATTTGGGAAACAAAACAGGCAAATTAACATACACATCAAAATGACCTTAATCTTCTACATTCTCTAGTTGTGTAGACCTGGGCTAATTAAGATGATGAATTTTAACTCTTGAGAGTGTAAAAATGAAACCAAATGGACCCTTGCGGGTCCATTTGGTTTCATTTTTACACTCTCAAGAGTTACATCTGCAAAATCTACAATATATTTTGGGGGGGCAAGTGACCATGAGCCGAGGGCAAGTAGAACCTGACTTGCACTTGCCCGAAGGCAAGTGCCTCAGAGACCTTAGTGTCAACCCCTGGAAGAAATACAACACAGGATAATGTCAAGTGTACATCCCTAGAAGGCGGCACATGCGAATCCTGCTTATTACACAGCTACATACAGTATAAAAGAAATCATTTTTTAAAAATATTTTCTTAAAAGCTGTCATCCAGAAGGCATCAGAAAGCCTTAATTGTCTGTTCAGATTTGATTCTTAACAAAGCCATGTAATAAAAATCGTTCTAATGAGAAAATATTTAAACACATTCAGGGCCCTATTTTGATTGTCTTAAATATCAGGTCTTATGACTTAAGTGGAGGTGTGGCAAAGTTGTTGACTGTTTTGAGTGGCCAAACAGCTTTGCTTCATCTTTGCTCACAGTTTTGTCTTAAGTCATAAGACAAGATACTTAAGAGTAAGACAATCAAAATAGGACCCTCAAACTTAAATTGGGCTGCCCTGGTTTTCTCTCCCTGTCTGTCTTTTTACCTAGGTCCTCAGAGACAGATTCTGGATAAATCCTACTATTTGGGACTACTCAGGTAGGAAACCATCCTACTTGACTTTTTTTTGTTTTTCTTGGAAATGTTGGGATCAATGCATGACGGTTCATATCATCCTGATCTAGTAGATCCTTGTCTCTTTGTTGTTGGTTGGTGGTTTCAGGGGTAAGATCAGTGAACTGACCACAGAGAACAGTAAACTACAGAAGGAAATTGACAACTTCAATCAGGAGAACTCTGTCTATCTGTCCTACGAAAAGAGGTGAGGAGGAGCTGTTTTGAATATACTGTAAACAAGACACATCTACCATTCTACCTGTATAAACCAACTTTAATACACATAAATGTGACTGTGCATGGGGCAGGTGTTTTTAGAATGATTTGCTTTTAGACCGAATAAGTCAATGAAATGTGAGAAATTGTCTCAATTTGAATTCAATACTAGTCATTTCTTTTTTATGTTAGAAATTAAATTGGAATTTGAATTTTTGAGTGCAATGTAACTTTACCACTAGATGTCACCAGACACTTTGGCATTCCTCAAGTTGATGCTGCTATCCAGTATTAAAAAACAAAACAAAACAAAATGTAATTTAACATTAACATACAACGTAAGTTGTACTGCCTGTAGCTCATACGTCTTTCATAAGACAATGACATCAGATTCACAGCATCATAAATTCAAATATATATTGTTTTTATTTTGTCCTTTGAGTTGAGTTAAATTAACTCAATATTTTATTGTATTAATAGCAAGAAATCTTTATCGTCATTTTCAAAAAAATATGACTTCCCTGGTATCGACATTATTATATTATATAATGATTTTAGATTTGTCTATGAATTTGGATATTGTACTCTTGTGATAAGGCGTGTGTTCTATAGGAGTTGGAAAAAAAGCTGTACTGGCAGTTGGCAGATATTAAAAGCAACAAAAACATAATTTGGGGCATCCCTGGTAAGAAACGCACTCCCAGGACTACAATAAACACCGTCCAACTGAGTTGTCTTCTGTCCTGTTGCAGGGCGGAGGGTTTAGCGGGGGAGATTAAGGACCTGCAGGGTCACCTGGCCGACCACAACATGGTAAGTCACTGTGATTTCAGTCTCTTGGACTCCATAGAAGCCTCGGTGACTTCTGTGAAAGCACGCTGCGCATCGGAAATGGCAGATCTACAAGCTCACGGCACAAACTAGAATATAAAATAGAATCCAAGTTCTGTATTGTACGTTTGGTGAACGGTGAAATCGTGAAAATGCAGCACAAATCTCTCAATTATGTCCTTTTGGAGCAAGTGTTTTGTAAAATATACAATGTTAGGGCAAAATGGGTTAAAACTATCTTCCATAAACACAAATTGCCTCAGAAACGTCATAGGCAAAGAGGTTAATGCCTCAAAAAAACATGTGATTATTTCAACTGGTTGGCTGTTTAATGGTTGTACCTAAACATCATTACATGTTCGGTCATGAGATGTTTGCTTTATTCCGTGTAAAGCGATGCACAGTGACACCCATTGTTACAGTCCCCCTGATGCGTCTCTGTGAGGTACTGAGTTTCACACAACAGTTTGCACGCCTCCACCGCTGTCACAGCTTGTGCTACGGGCTACAAATTTTTTCATTTTGGAATCAGAATCGCCTTGTTGCCAAATAAGTTCATATGAGGAATGGCCTTTGGCATGTGGTGCTGTTGAGAGTCCAACAACAACACACCCATCGATTGACGCAACACTGCTTTCACGGTACAATAGAGCCGAGCAGTTCCGCCTCTCTCGTGACATCTCCCTTGCCCCAGGAATGATTCTGTCCGTTGCCCGTTCATTTTCCTCATAGACTTTTCAAAAATGATTATATAAAGACCAGGGCTTGACAGTAACACCTGCCCGCTTGCCCGGGGCAAGTAAAAAAAAAATGGTAGGGCAGGTGAAGACTGCTACCTGGTTGCCCGATCGGGCAAGTGTGCAACTTAGTGCACTATAACACAACACAAGATAAATTCTGTCTTGAAGGCAGTCATTGCACTCTGCCTCTGTGTCTTTCCCTGCTTTCTAGCTGTCCACAATTCCAGGCTGGATTTGGGAAACAAAACGGGCAAATTAACACATCAAAATGGCCATTAATCTTCTACAGTGTAGTGTTTAACTCTTGAGAGCGTAAAAATGAAACCAAATGGACCCGCAAGGGTCCATTTGGTTTCATTTTTACGTTCTCAAGAGTTACATCTGGTTAACCAACTTAACTGGGGACCACCTGGAACCTGGGGGGCAAGTGACCATGACCTGAGGGCAAGTAGAACCTGACTTGCACTTGCCCGATGAGCAAGTGCCTCGGAGACCTTAGTGTCAACCTGAAGACGATTACTTGGGTTGTGACAAATTGTGACAACAAACACAATATTACCATACAATATCTAATTATCAAGAATAAAAAAAAACTGTCAGGAAACGGCGCATTTCGTTTCATTTTTCTGTCACAAAACATTGTGTGTGTTGTCATGTGTTTGTCACAACCTGAGTGGGCTTTGTCCGTGGTGTAATCGGCTTTATATAAATTATGTTTTAAAGTCTATGAGGAAAATGAATGAGGAATTCATACTATTCTGGGGCAAGGGCGCTGTTGCGAGAGGGGTGGGACTGCTCAGCTCTATACTGGACATACAGTACAGGACTCACATGAGTACAGCGAGTGCTTGTAACATTTTGCCATTAAAATTATGTGATCCAGAACATGTGATACTGTACTTTTGTAGGATTTTCTCAAAAAGTGCAACATAAAAAAAAAAAAAAAAAAAAACGTGTATTATGTCAATATTACCACTATACTATGATAGTTTCTTGTTTACAATTATTATGCCATTCAGACAGCCAAAAGCATATTTTCATATCAGGGTATTATCAGAATAATTTGAAATGGAGGCATATGGCTCATTTGATCTGCAACATGAAACCATTCCAAATCCCCACAATTGGACAACTTTTTTTTAGATTTCATTTTGTCTAGTCAGGAAATAATTAACACCAATAATATAAAGGTTTTGTTAATTGTAGTGACAACTTTTATTTCCTGTGGTTGTATTACCAGCTGGTGGACATGTTGAACACCAACACGGACATGGAGGATGTGCTCAAGGAATTCAACATGGTGAGTACAAGCATTCGCGCTCAGACTACAAATTCAATGTACAAATGAATTTTGCAATGAGTTCTGCTCTTTGCAAAATGTGCTTGGTGTAGAGTAGAGCACAGACTCAGGCAACTTGCAGTGGTCCTGGTCTTCAAGATACCAAAGAAACCAAACTACTTCAATACTACATTGCTATAAGTGGTGTGTCACATGTCGGTACCACTGCTGTAGTAGTGTCATTATGACACTACAAGCTTGTTGTAGATGTGTGATTATATGGCCTGCATATGCATGTGTGTAAGCCTTGTCAAGCCATGATGTCATGAGGCTAGGCAACCCAAGATGTTGAAAGAGCCATTTTTGACCAAAAATTTAATTCAAAATCTGTCTGGAACCGCAAAAAAATGTAAGCCGCTTAATAGCCCCTTAAACCCCCCCTTTTTCTGAGAGTGTACAGATGGAACCAAATGGACCCGCCAGGGTCCATTTGGTTCACATTTGTCTCAAAGGTCCTAAAAGAAAAATTATTAACATGGTGAAACACAACTTGATGACGTCATTTTTTTTTTTTTTTACCTAAACCTTTTTATCATGTGCTTACATCTCTAGGATATATTAATGATATAGTATACTGTTGAATGGGTGATTGAGATTAAAGCTCGATCTCTGATAAGTGCTGGGCTTTTCTGGCATGGCCAACAAACACTACGTTAACTGGCGATATAACTGTCAGACAGCACATGGCGTGTTGGGTGCTGTCAGTGACTGAAATGTTTATATTATGTTGGCGGATCACCACAGTGTGTATGTAATAATGCTACAGCCACTGAGCCACTAGGGCTGTGTTCTAGAGCCGCATGCGGCTCCTGAGCCGCAGGTTGCTGACCCCTGGGCTAGGCCAAGCCAAGGGGCCCATAGGGCAGGTGCCTGTCTCCTGTTTCTGTAGCATGAGACAACTTTGATGTACAAGTAGCTAGTATGCTGCAGGGACTTACCCCCAATCCAACCCTTTATGCTGAGTGCCAAGCAGGGAGGCATTGGGTCCCTTTTTTAGTATTTGGTATAACCTGGTCGGGAATCGAACCCCGACCTCCCAGTCTCAGGGCGGACAATCTAGCCACAAGACCACCGAGCTGGTTACTTACCTTAATGCATGTGTGGATGCCACTTTGAAATAAGTAAGATGACAACCAGTGTTACTGGTTCAATGTTTTATTTTTATTTTTTTTATTTTGAAGTTCATTCATTATTTCGCGAAAATATAAACATAATTATCCTCTCTCCATTATGTTGTTTGGCAGCTGAAAGCCCAAAATGACAGAGAGGCAGGGAGCATCGATGTTATATTCACAGAGAGACGAGAGTAAGTACCACGTACCCATGTTTTTGCTTGGGCATCATCTTGCCAGGGTGAGCGGTTCCACTGCAAAAAGTACACAGCCATATCTAAAATGTAAATTCAACTCTGAAAGTGTAAAAAAAATTACAACCCTTAGCTCTTTAAAGCAACAGATTAACATGTCAGTGTCATGACCAGCACCTACACTATGATTTGTAGTAGGTGGCCGCAAGTAAGCCAAAAAAGTCAACTAACCACAAAACATTGCAAAATCCCCAAAATGTCACCCACTGTGTGTTCACAGGTCCAATGCTGTGCAGCAGCGGGTTTTCAACCGGTAGTCCGGGGACCACCAGTGGTCCCTGAGAGGATTCCGTAAACATGAAACCAAATGGATCCTTGCGGGTCCATTTGGTTTCATGTTTACGCTCTCAAGAGTTAAAATATTCATCACGTGAATACCCAAGTCTACACAACTAGAGAATGTAGAAGATTAATGGTCATTTTGATAATGCTTGACTGTTTTCTCTGAAATCCAGCCTGGAATTGTGGACAAAAGCAAAAGAAAGCTTCAGTTTTGGGGTCTTTGGGGCTAAAATGTCGTCAACTGGTGGTCTGTGGCTCAAATTTTGAATAAATGGTGGTCCCTGGTATGAAAAACGTTGAAAACCCTTGCTGTACAGCATCCTACATTAAAAGCTTATGGCTTCATATTTGGCAGATCTTTAATGATTTAACTTTTGTCAATATTGATTGTGTTCTGTAATCTGTGTTCATTACACTATAATTCATTTTCAGTCTGAAACCTTGATGAATGAATCGGCTACAAATACAAGCATCATTAGTGTTCAAACGGTTACAGTTCATTGACATTCATAGCAAACAATCTTCTGATTTATACACGCAGCAAAATAGCAACAATGCCGTTTTATCGGATTTCTATGAATGGCATTGCAATTCAGGATCTTCTCTTCTGTAACCTAGTCATCATGCATGATGCTAGTTGTTGCTGTCCAGCAATAGTGTACACAGTTCCATTATTACATACTCTCAAGTGAAATGAAAACTACAGAAATAAGCAGGGCAACCCTGGAAACAGTCAATTTAAAGTTCTGACTGGATTCCAGGGCTGTAAAAAAAAAAAAAAAAAAAAACATTTTCACTGCTGCCCAGAGAATCATTCTGGCATATTGTATGATTACAATAAGCATGGATATTGTAAGAATATCTGGCTGGATTTCATTATAGTTATTTTGGCAAGTTTCTCTGGTGTCATTTCAAATCCTGAACGTGGAAACTCTGGAAACCCTCAGAAATGGACTCTGTGTACAGTCTGTGCTGCAGCAGCAGCATCACAGAGCAGGTTAACCCCTAGCTGCCCTATACTGTGCACCAGGTTGGCTCATTTGATTCGAGGCACTTCAGGGCTTGACACTAACACTTGCCCACTTGCCCGGGGCAAGTAAGAAAAATGGTGGGGCAAGTGAAGACTGCTACCTGGTTGCCCGATCGGGCAAGTGTGCAACTTAGTGCACTATAACACAACACAAGATAAATTTGTCTTGAAGGCAGTCATTGCTCTCTGCCTCTGTGTCTTTCCCTGCTTTCCAGCTGTCCACAATTCCAGGCTGGATTTGGGAAACAAAACAGGCAAATTAACATACACATCAAAATGACCTAATCTTCTACATTCTCTAGTTGTGTAGACCTGGGCTAATTAAGATGATGAATTTTTACTCTTGAGAGTGTAAAAATGAAACCAAATGGACCCGCAAGGGTCCATTTGGTTTCATTTTTACGTTCTCAAGAGTTACATCTGGTGAAACCTAAATGCAAAATTTACAATATATTTTTTTGGGGCAAGTGACCATGACCTGAGGGCAAGTAGAACCTGACCTGCACTTGCCCGATGGGCAAGTGCCTCGGAGACCTTAGTGTCAACCCCTCCTGCACTTTGTTCGAATGCTTGTAGCTCTGCGGGGTGCGAGTCGCCTGCAAAGAGCTTTGTCAGTTTGTTTTGATCCTTTCCCACGATTTGTCTTGCAAACCGCTGGGCGTTATCGTCTAACCTCGGTGTGCTATAATGGCATCGGCCACAAACCAATCAATCAGCTCCATGTATGGGCAGTTAGGCACAAAAAAGTTCCACGTGACAAGGAACTGACAGATGCACGACGGATCTCCAATCCATAATAATGTGCATTATCTGTCAGATCTCTAGTACGTCATCGATACATCAATGATGACTGTCGTCATACAGCGGCGAAGTTCTGTGATCCATAATCGAAGTGCATTTTTTGCTTAGCTCAGAAGTGACTTTAATATGTTGGGCCTAAGGGCCAATGATTTGAAGTCAGCAGTGCCAAACAACACAAGACTAGTCAATAGAGTCTTTGTTTCTTGTGTTTTGAAACACCCAACAAATACTGTGCAAACGCCTGAGTCACACAGACGCCGCTTGGCGGACAGTTAGGTTAAGATAAGCAAACATTATTGTGCACATACAGTATCCTGTAAATCTGGCTGCCCAGGTCAGCAGATACCGTACATCATGGTCAGATTACACGGTTGTGACTGCGCTGTGAGGGATGTTGTCACATGCAAGTAACCTCAAGTTAACTGCAAGAAGGAGCCATACATAGCTATATCCTTTGCCTTTTCCCCCCTCTACGTTGCTTCTACTTTGATGCTGCAGCTGTTTCCCTGCAGACAGACACTTGCTTCGTCCTGCAGACAGTCCAGAACTTTGTTGCTGTCAAATTGCATGGGGGGGGCAGCGTTTTAGTCAATCACAGCGCAGCTGTCTCAGTGGAGATGAGGCGGAGTTAGATTATGTTTACAAACAGTGTTTTTAGTCACTAAAGTGGCCTCTATTACCTCTAATCAACAGTCAATACTTTTTTAGAGTCTGTGGAGAAAAGATAATGGATCGTAAAAGAAATCCCTCACATTTGAAGCTACAACCAGATGCTGGTAGATTTTCGTTTTCCTCCAATTTTATTTTTTAAAATTCAGTAGTACCAGTTATTTCTTAGTCCCCTTTCTCTCCGATTTAGTTGTTCTGCCAATTAATTCTTCCACACATAGTTCTGTTCTTCCTGTGCCATCACTGTTGTTATTATTCTACTCTTACGCTTGCCTGCCAGTGAAGAGCATCCATCAGGTGGACCTAGCAATTCCATCCTAACAGCCTCACTGCTGACACAGCAACAGCCAGATCCGGATTCATCCCCTCGGAACACACCCGATTGACACATAGCCGAACCATATCCAGGGCAATGCGAACAATTCAAAATTTCAAACCCTTAGACTTATCTGCAGAGGTGGATGCATGATGTGCCACGTGAGGAGCCCTTACAGATGCTTTTAGATTTTCTTTAAAAAGTCTGAGTTATCTACTGTGCCAGACGCTTTGACAGGAACTCAATCATCATTCAGAAGTCTTGCTCTCTATAACCTATAGCCAGTTTTAACCAACCCCCACCCCATTGTCCACCATGTGATAGTGAGTATAATCGTTTTGGATTTGGATTCATTAGATTCTATAGATGGGGAAAGATTTATCTTCTTTTCTTATCAGTCCGTTAAACAGAGCATTACTTAGAAAAAAAAGAAATATGATCCTGTCATAAAAAAAAAACCTATAAACATCCTCGCTCTGGGTTAATCAAACCCATCGTTCTCGGGGCTCACGGTATGTCCTCGGACGTGGCGGCGCTGCTGTACTTCCTGCCGCCCGCTCTGTAGTCGGCCGTGTCGATGTAGCGGTCCTCGATGTAGCCGTCGTCGTCGTCGTCCTCGTCCCCGCGCTGGCTGCTGGTGTCCTCCAGCTCGTAGGCGGACACCTCGGTCTGCTGCGTGTCCAGGCTGTAGTTGGAGAAGCGTCCGCCCGTGGTGAAGATGTGCGCCGGCTCGTCGTGCTCCCTCAGCCGCTGGTGGCGGTAGTTGAAGAGCAGCTTGTACCACGACGGAGACTTGATGGCGCACACGATGAAGGTGGAGATGGACAGCGTCACGGCCAGCACGCCCAGGAGGAGTTTCCAGGTGTTGCCCAGAGCAGGGATGCTGCTGGAGCTGCTGGTGTCGGGGGCGACGGCTTTGTGTTGATCTAGAGAGGGACGGGTAAATAGTCTAGGTCAGGGGTTTTCAACCTTTTTGACTCCAGGGACCACCATTTATTCAGCATTTGAGCCACGGACCACCATTTGATTACATTTGCACAACCAGAGACCTAAAAATAAAGATTTCTTTTGGTTTTGTCCACAATTCCAGGCTGTAATTTTGCCAACAAAATGGTGTAAACTTAATTAAGTGCTGCTAATTCAGATGACGAATATTTTAACTCTTGAGAGTGTGAAAATGAAACCAAATGGACCCGCAAGGGTCCATTTGGTTTCATTTTCACATTCTCAAGAGTTACATCTGGTTAACCAACTTTCCATCATTTAGCCTGGGGACCACCTGGAACCCTCTCAAGGACCACTGGTGGTCCTCGGACCACCTGTTGAAAACCCCTGGTCTTTTCAACAGGTTACTTTAGGGCAGGGGTTTTCACCCTTTTTTTCATACCAGGGCCCACTATTTAATCTGAACTTCAGCCACCGACCACCATTTGCCGACATTGTAGCCCCACAGACCCCAAAACTAAAGATTTCTTTTGCTTTTGTCCACAATACCAGGCTGGATTTGGGAATCTTCTACATTCTCTAGTTGTGTAGACCTTATGGGCTAATTCAGATGATGAATAGTTTAACTCTTGAGAGTGTAAACATGGAACCAAATAGACCTGCAAAGGCCCATTTGGAAATATGTACCTGCACATGTTTGCCTACATACAGAAAATTTATATGGCGAGCATTTTGCCCATCGAAAATGGGGTCGCATTTCTTCCCACCCCGCAGTTATCCCTTCACTAAACACCACCCAAACCACCCAAAAAGAGACTGTCCAATGCCAATCTAAATAGTTTTGCAACTTAAGTCAACTGTCGCCAAGCTGGGCGAGCTTCCGTTACCTCATGGCTGTCAGGGTTACTTTGCAGTGTTGAACATATAGACATGCTTAATGTTGGGAATCGAGTTCGATACTATTTCTCTCTCTAACATGTCCTTGTGTTTCTAGCTTATTGAAATAATGTCATACATATCCTACTGGAGGCCTTATATTATTGACTACATTTAGAAGACGTTCACCCTGTTCACCCTGTGTTTAGTTATCCAGAGAGAGGCCACCAATTTGCCTCGTATGATGTACAGTATATATTGATTTGACCTTTTGACTCAAAGCTTTCAGCTTTTTAGGAAGAAACCATACAATAGGGAAGAGATATTTGAATATAACCACACCTACAAAACCAAAAAAGTACCAAAAACACGGCCCTCCATCTCTAACTTAGGTCAGCAGCAGCAGTGTGAGCTCACTGCTGCCGTAACATTATTCTATTTCAGTCAGTAATGGTAGCCAAAACTCTGGCATGACTAATCACATGTTGTGCTACTGTCGTGGTTATGTTGGTTCACTGCAATAAACTCTATTGTATTTATTAGATGTAATACATTGTTTACCAACAATTTTCGTCAGCAGTAGCCCCGAAGGGAAGTGACCTGCCCCTTGTGACTGGAATTTAGCATTATGTAGGGCTTGTGATAAGAGAGCGTCACTGGTTTAAAACCCTGGAGTCAGGAGTGGAGAAGATTTATAGGCAAAGCCCTACCATTGCTCTGCTGCATTACTTTGAAGGTACAGTACCTATGAGCAAGGCACTCAATCAGCAACAACAACAGTGGAAGCAGTGTTCTTTTTGTCTTCTAAAACTAGTGTTGATAATAATATGAGGACTAATAGTAAGACAGTAAATAAAAAATAGACTAAAATCTTAGAACTAAAAGGCAAGTAATTTAATGTTTGGTTGCACTTGGGTGTTGTGCTCTAAAAATACCAGGTCTAAAACTACACAACCACGTGACGTGTAGCTTGAAGTGCTGCTATTTTCTGAAAATGTCACTAAGGTTTGCCAAAATAGATTAGAGTAGTAGCTTTAGTTGTCATACCCCCTAGCGCCAAAATTAGTGGAAAAACTCCTGGCGGAAAATCTGGTGCTTTTTTTTGCTGGTGAGTTTGGGCGAAATTGTTTGACAGGCGCCAGAGATAAAACCCTTGTTTTTCACGATTGTTCCTCCTCCTAGAAAGGAACTTTGGTAACCAAATGGACCCTTTTAGATCTGTAACTCTTGAGAGCGTTTCATTTTACGCTCTCAAGCGTTAAATCATGTTTAACCATCTGAATTACCTAATTTTCAAGAATCTACACATTTAGAAAATGTAGAAGAATTGCTATTTTGACCAACATTTTGTCAGTTATTTCTCCTAAATTAGTCCGGGAGACTGAACTCAACATCAAATGATGGTCCTCCGTGGCTAAAATGCAGAATAAATAGTGGGCCCTGGTATGAAAATGGTTGAAAGCCCACTGCTCTAGCGCATTCTAGTGCATTTTGAATTTTGGCGGTTGGCAACACTGCTGTTTTTATTTGGGGGCCGAAACGGGTCTAGTAGCCATCTTACCTTTCTTAGTCGTGCTGGTACTTTGGGAGGTCGTCACTATTGTGGTTGATTGTGTGGCGGGCTGTTTTGAGGAGGTGGTTTGAGCTGTACTTGCAGAGCTGGTTGGTAGTACTGGAATTCCTGTAGTGGTGGAGGGTAGTGTTGGATTTGGTGTTGTTGGTCCTGAGGGGTCTGTGTTACAGTCAGCTGAAGCCTCTAGGATGGTTTGATTGGTCCGGTCCTCTGGGAAAGCACACAGTGCAAGGGGACCACCTGGAGCAGGGGTAAAGACACACAGGGTAAGAAGTGGGTGACTTCTCGTTTGTAATTTGTCTTTAAACCTGACTGCTGCCTGACTGTAGTGGCAGTGTTTCGGTACCGATGGAAGTTGGAGATCCATCCAACCTGGCCATATAGAGCTGTGCAGTCCCACCCCCTTGTGACATCAACCCTGTTCCATTTTTCTCATAGACTTTTCAAAAAGGATTCATATCAAGACGATTGTGCCGCGGACAAAGTCAACTCGGGTCGTGACAAATCATGATGACACGCAATCTTTTGCGACAATCTAATAAAAATGAAAAAAACAACCCCAGTTGGCTTTGTCCTTGGCGCCATTATGTTTTTATTAACCATTTTTTGAAAAGTCTATGAGGAAAATGAATGAGGATTCCGTTTCTGGAACACTGGCGACGTCATGAAAGGGGCGGGACTGCGCAGCTCTGTAATACTCGTTGTACTTGTGTCAGATTACCCATCACCACTCATCTGTGTGTGTTCCTTATATGCCCGATATGTGATGATTTCTGTGTGGGTGTCAGGGCTGTGGAACGCATGTGTGGAATTTGAAGTCAAGGGCTTTCCAGATGGCAACGATAAACGCCGGCGTTTATCGCCCGGCGTTAAACGCTCTCTTGAACGCCGGTCGATTTTTGAGCTTTTTAGCTCAAAAAACGCCGGCCCCATTGAGAATGAATCAGAATGGGCGATTTATTTATTCCTCGCCGTCTGTAAGCCCCTTTAGTGTGGCGAACAGTTCTCAAGTTACATCGATTTTAGATAGACAGACAGACAGACAAACACTCAGACATGTGATTTCAAGTGAAATCGCCAAATAGCAGCCCTACCGATTTGGACTTGTAAGCTAATGAGCCGTTTGAGGGGTTGCAGTGGTCGGCAGGAACAGTTCCATGTGTTCTTCTGGAGGTCCACTGATCTCAGCTGCTTCAGATCCACAAACGTTCTGTTGTCCAGAGCCTGCAGACTGTTGGCGCTCAAATTCAGCACCTAAGAGAAAAGCAGAAACCACTTTAATAATAATCAGCCCACAGGACAAGAAACAACTTATGCTATAGTTACAATGGACATGGACAAATGGACAAAATGAATCTGTCATTGTCTCTGTTCCTCTGATTTATATTATTTCTTTTAACAGAAAAGGGACTACCTTTTTACAGCTCACCTAGCCAGGAGATAATTAATTTGACCTCATTTGTCCCCATTAACGCATTGTGTCCTATCTAGTTTCTGAATAACATAATATTCAAAGATTTGCACCACGTTTTCACAATTTTTCAAAAATAGCAGAGATACAAGCTCATAGCGCGCCACTCGGTAGCGCGCTATGAGCTTGTAGATCTGCTATTTTTCAATAGTTAAAACATAATGCTTAGAACACCAAAACGCGTTCAGTACACTAAGGGTTAAGACCGATTCTATAACTCTCTTCTAAATGCTTATAATTTTCTTAAAGACCACTATATCAGAGGGTTCTCAAACATTTTCATGTCAAGAAATCCCAATGTATCACTGCCCTCAACCAGGGCAAATGATGTACGACGTATTATTATTATTGTGAAGCTAAACTCTCTCCTTTTTGTTTTTAAAACAATCCACTGTATACAGTACACTATTTGTGCTTGTTGTGGAAGGCCTATCTATACCGGAAAACTATAAACTATAGGTTCCTCTGGGAGTCCCAGGTCAGTGATAGTCATTGTTTAGCTGTAGCTAATTCTGACTGGTTTTACACTGGGATGTCAAAACATAGATTGTTATGAATGTTACAGCAAATTAAGCAAAAATAAGTCATGCATTTTATGGAGCCATTTGTAAATTTCTGTCTAAAATGGAGGGATGGAGAGAAAATCTGCCTAACTGCATAATGCCAAGTCATGCGTTTAAACTATAATACTTAAGGTCAAGTATTTATAACAAGTACGGTATTTTATGATCAAAGGTGATTTCTGTAATCATCACAATGGATGGAAAGTATGGTTATGGTGTGCCTTCACAGTGTGTATAGAAGTAATGTTGTTACACTTAAGATGTCACTCTGTATAGTTTTATTCTGACTGAATGAACAGCTACTGTACATTGCTGCCAAATACCTGCAGGTTGGTAAGGCCCTTGAACACATCTGTAGGTAGAGATGTTATTAGGTTGTGGGAGAGGTCCAGTACTGTCAACTTGTCAAGGCCAGAGAACGCTTCAGGATCCACCCTAACACAACAATACAGTGTAGTATTATTAATTAATAATCTCTTCAACTTAAATTTCGTATTGACCTGAATATAAGACTGTTTTTTTTTTTGTTTGTTTGTTTTTTTTTTCAAAGGAAATATCCTCAAACTTGTGGGTATATTACCGGTATATTCAGGGGCCATACTATTTAACACTCAATGTTCTTTTTCCAGAAATGGATCTTGAAAAATGGGTGTCATCTTATAAACAGTGTTGTCTTATATTCAAGGCAATACTGTACTAACTCCAAACCTGTTAATATTCTTATTAATTATGGAGAACATGAACTTGTTGTCATAGTTTACTCACTTCAACAGTTATCCAGCACATATCAACTCAATTAAAATAAAATGCTCCTGTAATGGAGCCGGATCCCTTGGAGCTGTTCCTTTCAAAGAGCCGTTTGTTTGCCTCATTTATACCACATGTTTAATATAATTTTATAAGTATTTGTTGTATAAAGCCTTCCAAATTGCATGGTGGCACCACATTCCACAATGCTCTGACAACAAGATGCTGATGTGGTTTGAGTTATTGATTGAAATATTTATTAACAGTTTTCAGAATTTATATTGGGTAGGTACCCCTTTCATAAAATGTGTGTAAATCCACATTCCACAAAGTGATCTGTTCTATTTGATCTATTCTACATTGTATCACTCACTATAATTTAAAATTAGGGATGTTCCGATGCTGTCCTGCTACTACAAATTCTGTTTTTCCCATTACTTTATACCGATATCACTGTTCTGTTGTGTTTACAGGTGTCTGACTATAGTATATCTTGTGTTGTGTTTATAGCAGCAGCCTCCTCACTCATGTGCATTTGCAGTTTGGGAAACTCAAAGCAAACTTCACATGTGGCAACATATATTTACCTGCCATAGTGTCAAGTAACCCCACAGGGATTTAGCACATAACAAGGCACTGATGTTACTGACATGTCTTTTTTCCTGTCTTTGTTTTAAGAGTAATTGGATTGAGGATAACAAAAATGTGTCTAGCCAATTCAATGGTATATTATTTAGAACTAGGTCTATGTAGGCCTGATTGTGATCTGTGGTTTTCAACCTGGTCTCCAGCTAATTTGATTAACCAGATGTAACTCTTGAGAACGTAAAAATGAAACCAAATGGACCCTTGCGGGTCCATTTGGTTTCATTTTTACACTCTCAAGAGTTAAAATATTATCATCTTAATTACACAACTAGAGAATGTAGAAGATTAATGGTTGCCTGTTTTGTTTCCCAAATCCAGCCTGGTATTGTGGACAAAAGCAAAAGAAATCTTTAGTTTTGGGGTTCTGTGGGGCTAAAATGTCCTCAAATGGTGGTCCGTGGCTCAAATGCTGAATAAATGGTGGGGCCCTGGTATCAAAGAGATTGAAAAGCCCTGCTTTAGAGTGATGTAATGTCAGTGGGGTTGAACACAACAGCCTTCCTTACCTGCTGATGTTGTTACTGGACAGGCTAAGCACTTGGAGCCACGGCAGTACGGAGAAGAATCTCGCCGGTAGAGTTCTAATGAGATTATTATCCAAGTGAAGCTCCGTCAGGCTGCTGTAGTTTGCCAGAGTAGAGCGGTCCGCTGCCGTCAGCTCTATGGAGTTGTTCCTCAGGACCAGTTTAGTGATGTTCTTTCCATAGTTGGATGGGATGCTAGACAGGTTCGTGTTCGTCAAGTCCACTGTCTGTTTTGCCATGTCAGAGAAATGTTCAGACATTAATTTCATAGCACTAGTTAGTAAAGGCAGTAAAGGCATCCTTAACCCATTTTGTCACTAGATTTCTAGTTTGTGACACTAGATTCTAGTTGTTGACTGTTTCTGACACTAGATTCTAGTTTCTGACACTAGATTATACTGTAGTTGCTGACTGTTTCTGACTCTAGATTCTAGTTTCTGACACTAGATTATACTGTAGTTGCTGACTGTTTTTGACTCTCTAGATTCTAGTTTCTGACACTAGCTTATAGTTGCTGACTCTTTCTGACACTAGATTCTAGTTTCTGACACTAGATTCTAGTTGCTGACACTAGATTCTAGTTGCTGACACTAGATTCTAGTTTCTGACACTAGATTCTAGTTGCTGACACTAGATTCTAGTTTCTGACACTAGATTCTAGTTTCTGACACTAGATTCTAGTTTCTGACTGCTTCTGACACTAGGTTCTAGTTTATGGCACTAGATTATAGTTTCTGACATTTCTGAAACGAGATTCTAGTTTATGACACTAGATTCTAGTTTGACTGTTTCTAAAACTAGATTCTAGTTTCTGACCCTAGATTCTAGTTTTTCTGAATAATCTATCTTCCTGTGTCAGTGATACTCAAAATATTCCATGCCAAGGACCCCCAGAATTATCTATATTTGGCTGCGGAGGTCCTGAAAACACAGATTTGCGCATCATTTTCCCAATTTTTCAAAAAAATATCTGATCAAAATATCAGGGTGACTCTAAAAAGAACAAAGGAAAAACAAGAATAACAAATAGATAGATCGACTTAATACTAGTTGTGAAAACATCTGGTGAAGTCAGTCATGCAGCTGAAGATGAATTCGAGCTAAAAAAAAAATGCCAAAAGCTTCACTCACCACCAGTTGATCCACTGTGGCTCCTGTGGAATGTCCCACTGAGCCCACGGCCACCACTGACAGCCACAGCACAAATCCTGGGCTCTGTGCCATGTTTTGCGACCTTCAAAAAAATAATAATAATAATAACAAACCAAAAAACTTAAGTAATCGTGCTAGAGATGGCGTTTTAAGACCCCTCCCGGCAAATGCATGCAACGCACATCTGGCACTGACTTGCAACCTCAGTTCAACCTCATCTGGTGAAATCCCCCACCAGAAGGATCTCTGTTCTTTTTTTGTTTTTTATGTCGACGTCTTGTCTGTGACGCGTCTCTTCTTACACTGATGTTGTCTCGGCTACAATCTCATGAAAGAATCAATTAATATACCCATAGGGAGCGCCATTGAAATAACATACAGCGTTGCTGGCAACAGTACTGCAGTTGTGTCCTCTCCGATCACCTACTACTGCAGAACTGAGACAAATCGCACAACGTCTGATGACGAAAGACGGTCTGGTGACACTGTGACATGTGTGTGTGTGTGTGGGGTTGTATTCTGACTGTAGAGTTCCTCTGTTTCGACCGAGCTGTCGGATGTTTTGCGCCCGGTGGGGGGGCATGGGCTGTATGCAAACTGCAAAAAAATAAAAATAAATAACACCTTTGCTGTTTGGTTCACCATCAAGCCTTTGATGAATATATCTTGGATCACGTTAAGTGTTAATTTAACGAGTGTGAACGTAATTTAAGACTCTGCATTTTCCAGTGTGTATGCGAGGGGCCCAAACAAAGAGGGCCATTGTCCTAGCGCAAAGCGAAATGTCCCAGGGCTTTCGCTGCACTTTTATCTGCCGCAGAACATGATGTTTGCAAACCAGGGCAGAAGAAAAAAAAAAGAATGACTCCTTAATTCATCTCTTTGATCTTGTTTTTTTGCATCAAACCGAGAAGTAGATTCCACAAGTGGGCCGACTGAGGTAGCATCAGCAGAAAAGACAACTGAAATGATGCAGACAATGTCCATAACAGCAGTTAAAGTTAGTTACCGCCTTTTAGTAGCTCTTTGCATCACACTGCTCTTCTCACATATGAACACATGAATACAGTACCGTAATTTCCGGACTATAAGCCGCACCAGCTAAATTTGGTGCAAAATACAGATTTTTCCATGTATAAGCCGCACCTGACTATAAGCCGCACCAGGCAACAAGCTTCATGTTAGAGCAGTGGTTTTCAACCTTTTTGATCCCAGGGCCCACTATTTATTCAGCATTTGCGCTACAGACCACTATTTTCAGCCCACAGAACCCAAAACTAAAGATTTCTTTGGTTTTGTCCACAATTCCAGGATGGATTTTCGCAAACAAAACAGGCAAAACATGCTAATATAGATGATGAATATCATAACTCTTGAGAGTGTAAAAATGAAACCAAATGGACCCGCAAGGGTCCATTTGGTTTCATTTTTACGCTCTCAAAGAGTTACATCTGGTTAACCAACTTTCCATCATTTAGTCTGGAGGGCCCACCTGGAACCCTCTCAGGGACCACTGGTAGTCCCCAGACCACCTTTTGAAAAAAAAAAAAAAAAAAACACCTGTAAAAATCCATAGATTGGCCGCACCGTTGTATAAGCCGCAGGGTCAAAATCATGTGAAAAAAGTAGCGGCTTATAGTCCGGAAATTACGGTATATGACCTTTTTCTCTCTGTCTGTCTGCAATTAATAATTGTTCCACTCTGTGTCCGGGATTTGTGACCTTGACCCTCACTCACCGCCCAGTGGTTTCCAGATAGCAGCGGTCAAATTAAAACGTGAACTTAGGAGCGTGAGAGTGGAGCGTAAGACCGGCGCATTCACTGAGCATAGATCGCGATCTCTCTCTACTTCCTGCTGCAGTGTATGCGGCAGTAAATGCAGCAGGAAGAACCCGGGCTCTCCTGAGGAGCACATAAATGTTTTATAAGTCTGGGTGAAATAACTACAAAAATAAAGGTGATTCAGGTGTGATAAAGGTGTCCTCTCCTGAGGAGCACATAAATATTTCATAAGTTCGGTCTTGGTGAAATAACTACAATCCAAAACTAATCCAACTATAAAATACAATAAAAACATGCAAATAAGCTGCCAAGAACACACATTATTCACCGTTTAAAAAGCCAGAGGAAAACAAAAAACGAGTTTTAAGATGAGTTTTAAAAGCGGATAGGGTTGGATTGTTGGTTGCACAGCTTAGTGCCAGTAACTGAAAAAAGCTCTGTTCTCTCACGGTGTGCTTTAGGGATGACCAGGAGCCTTTGATTTGCTGACCTCAGTGATCTGGGCATTATGCGGCCCGGGGGGCCAAATGCGGCCCTTTGGCTGACTCTGATCGGCCCAGGGACCACCAGTGGTCCTTGAGAGATTTCCAGTTAAATATGGAAAGTTGGTTAACCAGATGTAACTCTTGAGAGCGTAAAAATGAAACCAAATGGACCCGCAAGGGTCCATTTGGAATCATGTTTACGCTCTCAAGAGTTAAAATATTCATCATCGGAATTAGCCCAAAGTGTACACAATCAGAGAATGTAAAAGAATGGTCATGTTGATCTATGTTATCCTGTTTGTAAAATCCAGCCTGGTATTGTGGACAAAAACAAAAGAAATATTTAGTTTTGGGGTCTGCAGGGCTAAAATAGTAGGCCCTGGTCTTGAGTAAAACCAACCAAAATGGTTGATCTTATTCTTACTTTTATCTTGAAATTAAATTATTATTATGACTTTAGTTCAGCCTTTAGTCTTGGCCCTCCACAATATTTAATGTATCTCATTTGGCCCCTTGGGAAAAATAATTTCCCACCCCTGATCTGGATAGATGGGAGATGGGGCGTAAACAATGAAATCATAATCATAATTAAAATGAATTCTAAAACGTACAGGGAGCCAGTGCAGTGCAGCTAAAACTGGAGGGATATGTTCATATTTCCGGGTGGCGATGGCTATATGTATACGGCAGTGGTGTGCACAGTGTGAGATCTTGTCTATTATGGTATCGTTCAACCTCAACCTCATCCATACCTTTATTGTATCGATCAACCTCGCATGCAAAACAATTGGTTACATTGGATCCAGAATCATCAATCAAAAAAAACTATCATGCATAAGTAGAACAAGTTTAGTAAATTATACAGTAGGTTGTTAATGATAGACCAACTTTTGCAGCTGTCACAACGTTTCCCAAGATATTTGAGGTCGGAACAAATTCACAGGTGATCGTAGATACTGTACATAGATGGACACCTTCATGAACACATTTTTGAAGAAGACCAGGTTATGCATTTATTCCCCAGATTGGTCCAAAAATCATCTAACTTTTCCCTAACTGCTTTGATCACCCACGTTACGCTAAGTTGGTGCTAATTGCATCACGTGACTTAGAGGAATAAGGGACTGGTTACTGGCAATCTAGGTCAAGTTCAGAAATAGCACCGGGCCTGTTATGAACCACTCATCTCCCCCTTTGTTCTTTATTGGCTAGGGAAAGGCACCAATGTAGTGTCAATTGAATTACATCTTAAATTTGTCATGAAAAGAAAACATGTTTTTTCGTACTCTTGGAGCATAGTCTAGTCTTGAGACCTCCAGTGTATTAATTGTTAACCTGTGAGTAGTGAATTATTAGAATTAGGATAATCAATAAATCTCCAAGCTCACAATAGATTTAAAGACAAAGTATGAAGTAGTTAGTTGTGAGTGTTTTGAGCCCTGTGGATGGCATTTATAATAGCTGGAAAACGACACATTTCCTATAGTAAATGACTGGATGAAAACAGCAGTGGTTTTCAACCAGTGGTCCAGGGACCACCAGTGGTCCTTGAGAGGGCTCCAGGTGGTCCAAATGATGGACAGTTGGTTAACCAGATGATATCTTTGAGAGTGTAAAAATGAAACCAAATGGACCCTTGCGGGTCCATTTGGTTTCATGTTTACACTCTCAAGAGTTAAAAAATTCATCATCTGAATTACCCCAAATCTATACAACTGGAGAACGTAGAGGAATGGTCATTTTTTATCTGTTTGTTTGCCTTTTTTGTTTCTGAAATCCAGCCTGGTATTGTGGACAAAAGCAAAAAGAAATCTATAGTTTTTGGGGTCTTTGGGGCTAAAATGTCCTCAAACGGTGGTCTGTGGCTCAAATGCTGAATAAATAGAATTTCTTATAATGTAATAATAATTGATTATTTAGTTTCAGATGTAAATTTTCTATATTCTTCCAAGTCGCACCTACTATTCGCACCTTCCAAGTCGCACCTACACATGAAAACCAAAACACAAGGAAGTGTTTTTGGAACCCCTTCTGCTCACGTAGAATAATAATATGTAGAATAATATTCTAAATGACATTTTCTCATGTTTTTTTTTCTTTGCTTATATGTACAATAACTATGTTGTAGGTATAAATTTAAAGCGTATGAATACACTTCTTACCTTCTTTAGACAATCAGGAAGTGTTGGTCTCTATTGTACAGTATGTGAAACAGTGTTGTCTTGAAGTGAACTGAAGACACAGGAGGACCTTTGTTCTCGGTGTGAACACATGGTCCCTGCTGGCTAACCATTGACAGCCTGCTGGGGATAATAATCATAATTTGATTATAATAAAAAGGTCATTCTGGAGATGCAGACATATTTTTTTTCCAAAATGTATTGTTTTTTTTTACACTTAATGCCTTGTTGTATACATGCAACCATGAATCAATTAATCGTAATTGAATCGATCATTTCATTAGTTGTCAACTAATTTAGTCATCGGTGAATCGGTGAATCGGTGGATTAGTAACTAATCACTGCCGTTATGATGGGTTTTTCCAGTGTTAAGTTTAACTAAACTGAATAGTAGTAGGAGTACAATGATTCATCTTTCTTCCCTTACAATCTGATGATAGTTGCACAAATTAGCAAAGCAAAATATGACACATAATGATTATATTATCAAGAACAATTATCAAGTTCCTTTTAGACCGACACATGTACAGTATGTGACACATCTGTAGCTATTCTTTAATCATATGTACAGGTATGCAGTCAAAATATGCCTAAAGACACCATGACTTGATTTTAATTGATTAGTTGATGATTAATCGATTAAATAATGAGTGCAAACTAGAGATGGCAGATATTATCGGCCCTCCGATATTATCGGCCGATAAAAGCTTTCAAATTTCATATCGGAAAATATCGGTATCGGTATTTACAAACTGGAAATTATGACTATTTACAGAGATGTAGACTCAGCGCTACGGTCATGTTTATACCATTACTTTTGTACTTTACTCAAGTAGGCTACATGTTGAATTTATAGTTGTATGGAGTATTTCTAGGCTATAACATGAATTTGTATTTATACTAAATGTTTATTTATATTAAATATTTGTATAGTAATAGTTTCTGTTATTTTTCCACCACTGGAGGCCGCATATATCGGTATCGGTTGATATCGGTATCGGGAATTAGAAGTTGGATAATATCGGGATATCGGTAAAAAAGTCAATATCGGGCATCTCTAGTGCAAACAATAATGAGTAACTAATTATGATTAGTATTATGCAATCATTGATTATGGTTGCAGCCCTAATGCATATGCACGCACACGCACACACACACACACACACACACACACACACACACACACACACACACACACACACACACACACACACACACACACACACACACACACACACAGAAACATGTTTGAAACAACGTGAAAAATGTTGTGGCAGATTAACCTCTAATGAAGCTGTGTGTCTGTTTGGTTCATGTTCGTTCATAGGAAGGAGGACATGATCCATGCAGTAGAGGAAGACATCGAGAGAGAGAAGCGGAATGCCGACGACATCATCAAAAAGATGTCCCCTGAGCAGCAGGAGAAGTACTCCTCCCTGAAGGCCATCAATGAAGACCTCCTGCAGGTAAAACCACAGGCCCCAGCCTTACTCATCTGCGAAGAGAACAATGGGTTTATCTCAGGGGGTTTCAACCTTTTTGACTCCAGGGACCACCATTTATTCAGCATTTGAGCCATCGGACCACCATTTGAGAACATTCTAGCCCCACAGACCCCAAAACTAAAGATTTATTTTGCCTTTGTCCATGTGCTAGTTGTGTAGACTTGGGGCTAATTCAGATGATTCAGATTTTAACTCTTGAGAGTGTAAAAATGAAACCAAATGGACCCGCAAGGGTCCATTTGGTTTCATTTTTACATTCTCAAGAGTTACATCTGCTTAACCAACTTAGCTGGGGACCACCTGGAACCCTCTCAGGGACCACTGGTGGTCCCGGACCACCTGTTGAAAACCCCTGATTTATCTGATTAACTACTTAAAGGAGAATTCCACACCAAAACACATTTGCCTTCCATCTACCTCGATCACTGTGACATCATGTTGCACTTGATTTTTGTCATAGATGTCCCCTGCTCTACATCATTTCCCCCTTGGGGTTCCCCTTGCTTCCATCAGTTTGCATTGGTGCAGGTTGTCTTTATGCTCCTAATGCATAATGCTCCTAATCCCCCCTCCCCCCCCCCCCCCACACACACACACACACACACATTTATTTATTAGACTTAAGCGGTCTGTCTGTAGCTATCGATGTCTGCAAATGTGTCCACCATTTGTGCTGAAGACAGCTAATTTATCAGTAGGTTTGCCTTGTTTTGGTTCTTGTTTTTAAATTCACCTCCTTTTCTCTCTCTCCTCTTTTTGTTCTGTTTCAGGAGCTGTTTGCTTCTCAGGAGGAGTTGGACGGCCTGTTGACGAGAAAGGAGATGTACGAAGCTGTACGTTCCATGTTGGTCACAATAATTTTGTCATGAATAAGGAAGAATGTAATTCTTCCTTATTCCCTGACTATATCACGCTGTTAAACCGTTTTGTGCCATACATTTACAACAGATAGGAACAGTAGACGAGTAGAGCAGTGGTCCTGAGAGGGTTCCAGGTGGTCCCCATGCTAAATGATGGAAAGTTTAATCAGATGTAACTCTTTGAGAGCGTAAAAACCACGAAACCCTCAAGTCCATTTGGTTTCACTTTTATGCTCTTCAAGAGTTAAAATATTCACCATCTGAATTAGCCCCAAGTCTACACAATTGGAGAATGTAGAAAAATAGTCATTTTAATCTAATGTTTGCTTGTTTTGCTTCTGAAATTCAGCCTGGAATGAGCCATTCACTAAGTCCCTCCCCAATTTGTCCTTGTCCAATCGACATGTTAGTAGAGGAAAGCTTGACCTGCATAGCAACAGTTGTTAAACTATTTGGATTGGCATTGGACAATGACTAAACCCTACCCTCAAAGGGTGTGGTTTTGAGAAGGGCTCATTGTGGACAAAAACAAAAGAAATCTTTAGTTTTGGCTCTGTGGGGCTAAAAAAAAAAGTCATGAAATGGTCCGTGGTCAAATGGCTGAATAAATACTGGCCACCTGTTATCAAAATGGTTGAAATCCCACGGCAGTAGAGAGACTCACACATCCATACTAAAATTAAGGAGTTGTCTGTCCGAATGTCTGAAACACAAATATCTCCGCGACGGCTCCAGCCATCGCTGTAAGTTTTCACACAGCCGTTCACCATAATGTCATGAAGAGACTGACGGAGCCCTTTTGCCAAATTAACACACCGTTGATTTATAATGAATTTATTTGTGCGTCCCATTAGCTTTATATGCGGGAAGCGACACGCCCCCTATCACACACGTCACACCGACCCAACATGGAATATCATTGCGGGGACACGAGTGAGACGCGAGCGCAACGACTACAACGAATCGCTCACCCTCGCTCAACGCCTTGCATTGCCTGCTCTGCTGCTCAACCAAGGAAAAAAACATCCTCGATTATCTGCCTCGCGCCGGGGGAAAGAGCTCTGTGGCCGGGGGAAAGAGCTCCGTGG
Source organism: Benthosema pterotum (assembly GCA_039105355.1). Lineage (NCBI taxonomy): Eukaryota > Metazoa > Chordata > Actinopteri > Myctophiformes > Myctophidae > Benthosema > Benthosema pterotum. Next base: position 4,503,960 of record CM076966.1, read on the forward strand.
CCGGGGTAAAGTCCACTCATTCCCCCGTCTCTCTCTCTGCTCTGTCGCCGGGGGAAAGAGCTGAGTGAGACGCTAGCGCAATGGAGACGAGTGAGACGCGAGCACAATGACTACAACGAATCGCCGACCCTCCCTCAACGCCTTGCATTGCCTGCTCTGCTGCTCCGTCAATGAAGAAAATAAAACATAACCTCGACTCGCGGCGTGTCGGCTGCTTTAGCCTGCTAGCAGTCACCCTGCTAGCAGTCACAGCTACCATCATCCAAGCCACATCCAGCCTCTGCCGCTGCTGCCCAATGTCCATATTCCAACACTACCCACTGCAAAGTGCAAACACGATCGTATTTAACTCTTTTTCGAACAATGCCTATCACACACGTGTTGTGTTGTCTAATAATAAACTGCATGTTCGACTACGCGTCTGTCCTGTTCAGGCTGCACGAACAGCGCTCGAGCGCTCAGTTTCTGACCCCCCAATGTCGCACGTATGACTCTACATGCCATTGATGTCGCAACGTTGACTCTGCATGCCCTTGAACGGCCAGAGTGTTACAGACAGTAGACAGAGTTGCGACAACTCCATAGACATGTACAGGCAGTTCGCCATCATGTAACTCACATCGCACATCATGCCACAAAGAAGTTAAGAACACAGCATACCTTCGGCTGGCACGCAACACCAAAGATTAACATTCAGTCATGAAACACAACCAGGTAATTACAGAGCTCTCTCTCTGGGTGGATTTTTTTTTCTTTTTCGTGTAGCTGTGGCTGTAAGTAAAACACAATCTGTTATGTGGAGGACCACCACCAAACTCCTTCTTGCATATTTCCAGGCTATTATTATTGTTATTATTATAATAATGCGTATAAACGTCCCCCACCACGTACGACGTATTTTGTTCTGGTGGTGATCACTTTTTGATGGAGGGAGGGGGTCCGTGGTGCGACAACAGCAGGACCACCAGAAGAAGCCGAAAAGCAGCAACAATAGCAGCCCCGTTTCTGTTGGATGGATGTTAGGCCAGGGAGGTTTTCAACCCAGTGGTCCGGGGACCACCAGTGGTCCTTGAGAGCGTTCCTGGTGGTCCCCCAGGCTAAGTTGGTTAACCAGATGTAACTCTTGAGAGCGTAAAAATGAATTTTCCCATGTTACAATATACATTAAAACAATTGTTCCTCAACTCACTTACATTAATGGAATGATTAGTACATCACATTACACACGCTTCGCATGACTTGGACTTCACATATTAAACGGGTAAGGTCCTAGTAACAATAAACTTTTCCCCATTCCCTGACAGGAGCTGCAGCACTCCCAGACCAAACAGGAAGCGGTGCGTCTCCACGAGGCGCTGTCCGACCTGCAGCTGAGACGAGACGCCATGGTGGCAGAGGACAAGAACCTGGGCTCCCCCGAGGAGGAGAGGAAGAAGCTCTTAAAACAGGTGAGTCTCAACCAATAGACCTTGCAGTATAAGCTCCGCCCAGTGTCCAACACTTACACTTTCCAGCCATGCTGTTTAATTTTTCATCCATACTATAATTAAGGAAATGTCTGTCTGAATGTCTGAAACTGGCTGCGCCAATCACTATGATTTTTCACACGGTCATTGACCATAACATTAAGAAGAGACTGACGAAGCCCTTTTTTCAAATTAACACATTGTTGATTAATAATGAATTTATTGGTGCATTAAATTTCCCCATTCAGTCAACATTGGCAATTCCCTTTTCATATATTTACAACAACGGGTATAGTAGTAGATAGTAGTATAGGAAAACTATTGGTGGAGAGGTTTGTCTATCACATGTTATGCTTAGCTGGGATTGAACCATAGCAGTTTGGGAGGGGCTTACTTCTATTGTTCTCAAACCTTTTTTAATTTCAAGGGACTTCAGTGCGTTGTGCATGAGGCCATGGACCACCCAAAACTCATATCTTAGTCTTGCAGACCTGTTAAGAGTCGATTTTGGTTCCTCCTAACTATATAGGTTAGGTGTTTCATCGGTGCGCCATCATTAGTGTGAATTTAATGCACAACCCCCCACTTTAGATAAAGACACTATATAAAGGCACCATTTACCATTTTACGTTTTGAGTATGCGAAAAGAATGATTTTCCGTTTTGTCGTCCAGGTCAAAGATGACAATCAGGAGATTGCCAGTATGGAGCGGCAGTGAGTATTTGTTATTACACCCTTATACACCACATCATAATATACGTAGCAGTACACTGTATTACAGCTAGTCTAAGTGTGTGTTTCCAGGATAAGGAATATCTGGCTCCACTTATTTAAAAAGTAAACACATTGTCACATTTATATTTGTTCTGCGTGCTACAGTATCTCTGTGGGCATACTGTACACACAGGAATGCTAAGTGTATATTCAGTGTGTGTGTGTGCGTGTGCGTGCTCACACAGGTTGAAGGAGACCAGGGAACGGATCAGTCAGATGACTGAAGAGATCAGACGACTGGAGGATGTGGAAGAGTCCCATGGTACTGTCTGTCTGTCTGTCTGTGACTGACTGACTGACTGACTGTCTGTCTGTCTGTCTGTCTGTCTGACTGACTGTCTGACTGACTGACTGACTGACTGACTGACTGACTGACTGACTGACTGACTGAATGGTTGGCCTCCTGACTACCAATGGCAAACTGCTTTCCTGTATTCTCACTGAGTCAGTCGACAGACCGGTTACTCATCAATAATCGGTCTTCCAAGTTAATTTAAACATTTCTTTCACTTTTTCTGTTTTTTTTCTCTCATTATGTCTTTGTCTTTGCAACCACATACTATCCTATTCTCACATTTTGTTGACTCTGCATAACATATCTTACTGTCCTTCTCCCTTTTAACACACTTTTATTACATCCATTCCACACATAACATGCCTGTGTCTCCTCTCTCCTCCCTGCATGCTTCTCTCCCATCCTCATGTTGATGACCAGATGGTAAGCAAATAGCCGTTAAACATTGAACATTGTGGAACATCTTCCATTGACTGGTGAACTAAACGGGAGTGAGAATAATACGCTTGTTTTGGTTTAAATATCCTTCTTGATTGGTAGGACTACTGTACAGGTATATGCTATAGAAGTGTGTTGGCACAGCTCACTCACTCACTTTTTTATTTTCTTACAGGGGAGCGCAATCAAAAGTACAAGGAACTGAAGAGGCGAGAACAGGACATTGACAGTAACGTTCCATTGCATTCCTTTTTTTTTTCTTTCTGTATTTTGTCATGTTTTCTGGTGGTTCAGCCCCGGAAGTTTACCAAGAAAAATAAAATTTACAACAATCCGTGCATGGTGCAAACACATTGTTCTGGTGCAGTGGTTTTCAACCTTTTTGACACCAGGGACCACCATTTATTCAGCATTTGAGCCACGGACCACCATTCCAAAACAGTGTAAACTTCTTAATTAAATAGTGCTGATTCAGATGAATATTTTAACTCTCGAGAATGTAAAAATGAAACCAAATGGACCCGCAAGGGTCCATTTGGTTTCATTTTTACATTCTCAAGAGTTACATCTGGTTAACCAACCTTCCATCATTTAGCCTGGGGACCACCTGGAACCCTCTCAAGGGCCCACTGGTGGTCCCCGGACCACCTGTTGAAAACCCCTGTTCTAGTATCTTGCTCAAGGAATATTTGGAGGTCAGTAAATTAGGTCACGCACACTGTTTATTGCCAAGCAATACAATACAATGACCATGGAATTTGATCAGACGAGATTCTCAGGAGAGTAAGACCTGTACGGAACAAAGGATTATTTGCATTCCGGTGTTGTGTTGGTTTTCTCTGTCCGTTCGTCTCTCTGCTGCTCTGTCATCTGTGTGTCTTCCGGCCTACTGTATGTGCGTGGCCCCCGGTCTTTCTTTCCCCTGTTTGTTTCTCTGCTTGTCTGCACGCTCGTCTCTCCATCTGTTATCTCCCTGGTCCATCTGCAGGTTTCTTGGAGTCATTTGAGGAGAGCAGAGCTCAGGAGCAGGAGAAGGCCAGGGAGGCTCAGGTCAACATAGTGGCCCTGCTGGAGCATCTCAGCAGAGTAAGAGGAGACAACCAGGGATGTCCAGGGCAGGGGCGGATTGGCCATCTGGACTACAGGGAGTTTTCCCGGTGGCCTGCGCCACCTAGTGGCCTGGACAAGATCCAAAATGCACTAGTGGCACTTCCAAAATGCACTAGAATGTGCTGGATCATCGCCTGGAACATACAGATCAAAATGACCATTAATCTTCTACATTCTCTAGTTGTGTGTAGACTAAGTTGGGCTAAATCACGTGATGAATATTTTAACTCTTGAGGTTAAAATGGACCCATAAGGGTCCATTTGGTTTCATTTTACGATCTCAACAGTTACAGATCTATAAGGGTCCATTTGGTTATCAATGGTCCTTTCTAGGAAGGAAGGAGGACTCTTATCATAGGAGAAAAAATAGCGACAAATGTGCCAAGTTGGCAACACTGGTGATCCGTCATGGAATGCGCAGCGAAGGGAAGGTGTGGCCTCTCCCATTTAGAACTACTTATCTATGACATTTGAATATTCTTTCTATTATGGAATATTTGTAGTCAAATGTCATAAATTAAAGTTTGAATTTAAAACAAATAATAATAAAAATGCTGTGCGAGTTCCCACAAGACTCCGGGCCACATAAACTAAACCATTATACAAAAATAGGCTATTTAGATAATTAGATAATTTGATCTTGCAAGACTCAAGAGAGTGCATTTCTAATCACCAACCGTGGACAATACAGAACTGGAGCAAATAGAGGAACAAAGAGGATGTTTTACAGCATATTAGGCTGCAATATTTCATCTTGAAATTATATACATTTGATATTCAAATAATTTGTTATTCCTTGTGGTGTTTCAAAAGGAATATTCAAATGTGTTTTTTGGACAATTCTTGCAGCACTAGCTCTGACTGATGGATGGCATCATTGTGTGTGCATTCATTATGTGTGTGTGTGTGTGTGTGTGTGTGTGTGTGTGTGTGTGTGTGTGTGTGTGTGTGTGTGTGTGTGTGTGTGTGTGTGTGTTTGTGTAGAACATGACACGCATGCGCCAAATAGACACAGTGACGGCAAGTGAGCTGAGGAGCATGCAAGAGGACCTGAGCTTTAAGGAGACTGAAATGGCCAAGTCACAAAGCACCGCTCAAGGACTGACATCTGGTTAGTGTACACACACACACACACACACACACACACACACACACACACACACACACACACACACACACACCAGGGCTTGACACTAACACTTGCCCGCTTCCCCGGGGCAAGTAAAAAAAAATGCTGGGGCAAGTGAAGACTGCTACCTGGTTGCCCGATCGGGCAAGTGTGCAACTTAGTGCACTATAACACAACACAAGATAAATTTGTCTTGAAGGTGGTCATTGCGACCTGGGCTAATTAAGATGATGAATTTTAACTCTTGAGAGTGTAAAAATGGACCCGCAAGGGTCCATTTGGTTTCATTTTTATGTTCTCAAGAGCTGGTTAACCAACTTAGCTGGGGACCACCTGGAACCCTCTCAGGGACCATGTGTTTAAAACCCCTGGTTTAAAGCACCCAAGTAGGAAGTAAACTTAAATGCAAAATTTACAATATATTTTTGGGGGGCAAGTGACCATGACCTGAGGGCAAGTAGAACCTGACTCGGAGACGTTAGTGTCAACCCCTGCACACACACACACACACACACACACACACACACACTGAATTCAGCAACAAACTCAAGCCTAGGGTCTTTCACACAAGAATCAATAAAATGTGGCTTCATTTTCAACGGGACCGGCGTTTTGTGCCGAGTAGATGCGGTGCGACAATGCTTTGTTTTGTGCACACACCCGCGATTCACCAGAGCTGGATTCCGTTTAGCTTTTTTTAAACTTGTGTTATCACGGCCCTCTTGAGCAAACCTGTAGCAGAGCTGACACTGATCCAAGCCCCCTGGGCGGATTGGCCATCTGGAGTACCGGGAGTTTTCCCGGTGGCCTGCGCCACCTAGTGGCCTGCTGGACAAGATCCAAAATGCACTAGTGGCACTTCCAAAATGCACTAGAATGCGCTAGATGCTCGCCTGGAACATACAGATCAAAATGACCATTAATCTTCTACATTCTCTAGTTGTGTGGACTAAGTTGGGCTAATTCACATGATGAATATTTTAACTCTTGAGGGTGTAAAAATGAAACCAAATGGACCCGCAAGGGTCCATTTGGTTTCATTTTTACGCCCTCAAGAGTTACATCTGGTTAACCAGCTGCCCCCCCCCCCCCCCCCCCACCCCCCAGGGTGGCCTGACAAAGTCAAAATTTGTCCCAGTGGGAAAATATGTGCCAATCCGCCCCTGGAAAGGCCCGAGTCCCATCCTCATTTTCTCTTTTCCATGCATTGAAAATGTCACTTCGCAAATCATTCTGGCCAGGAGCCTATCATCCCCACAGGTAGGCGGGACATACAAATGTTGAAATGCATCCCGGGCTTCTGATTGGTCTTAGTGTGGGATGAGAGAAAAAAACACCCTTTTGATGGTGTATCAATGCGCACCGTGCAGCTACTGTTGCTGTTCTGCAACGTTCACTTGATTCACTAAACTCATTCTTTTTATACTACTAAATCTGACAGTGGACTACTGAATCGTTAGCTTTTTTACAGTAGCTTTTTTTCACTCAAGTCTTGAACAGAGCTATTATTGTCAACAGTGAGAACATGGACAGAGTGGCGCTGATTATGGTGACATTATGAAAAGCGAGTCAAGCAGCCTCTGGCTGGACCGATTTGCGAAGTGACATTTCGAGTGCGTGGAACGGGAGCAATCGGGATGGAACCCCCAGGCTATGCGTCCTCCCCCTCTGCTCCTCTTGTCTGAAAAGCTCTTTTACTTGCCATGGCCTCAGGTTTCAGCTGACTCTGAGCTGCTGATTTCAGCAGTTAGCTGTGACACTGCAAGAGTATTCAACCTTTATACACTTTTGGTTTGGCTCAGATATTTCAGATATTTATCCCTCTCCTCTCCTCTCCTCTCCTCTCCTCTCCTCTCCTCTCCTCTCCTCTCCTCTCCTCTCCTCTCCTCTCCTCTCCTCTCCTCTCCTCTCCTCTCCTCTCCTCTCCTCTCCTCTCCTCTCCTCTCCTCTCCTCTATTCTCCTCTCCTCTCCTCTATTCTCCTCTCCTCTCCTCTCCTCTCCTCTCCTCTATTCTCCTCTCCTCTATTCTCCTCTATTCTCCTCTCCTCTCCTCTCCTCTCCTCTCCTCTCCTCTCCTCTCCTCTCCTCTCCTCTCCTCTCCTCTCCTCTATTCTCCTCTATTCTCCTCTCCTCTATTCTCCTCTCCTCTCCTCTCCTCTCCTCTCCTCTCCTCTCCTCTCCTCTCCTCTCCTCTCCTCTCCTCTCCTCTATTCTCCTCTCCTCTCCTCTCCTCTCCTCTCCTCTCCTCTATTCTCCTCTCCTCTCCTCTATTCTCCTCTATTCTCCTCTCCTCTCCTCTTCGGCTGTAATCTAATTTGCCAATAATAGTCTTGTGGCCCATAAAATAAATCGCATTACATATCCCATAGAGGAGGTTACCACAAACTGCACAGGCTAGAAATACTCCAAAGTCCCCGAAGGCTCTTCTGTAATGTACTGTATATAAAGTCTTTGGTGGCTGGCTGGCTCGCTGGCTGTTACAGCGGATCATGAATCTTAGGGTCAAATAAGGAGTTGTGAAAGAGGTTGAGGATGAAGGCAGAGATGTGCTGATGGCGCAGTTTGTATTAAGAACTTGTCTCCAGCTGCTCTCCTGTCTCCCTGCCTGGCTGATAGACCGACTGCCTGACCTACGGGTCGCCTGGCAGGCTTACTTTACTTTACTGCCTAAAGCCCCTATCAAGAGGAACCCGTCCACTTCCCTTTCCTCTACAGACGACATGCACGAGAGAGCAGCAAACGCTACTGGTGGTGGTGGTGCACGTACGCGCACTGATGGTGCATGTGTGTTTTCGCACACGCACCAAGTGTTGCCAAATGCTAAAATACAAAATGCACTAGTGGCACTTCCAGAATGCACTAGAGCAGTTTTTTTTTTGGTTTTCAACCTTTTTCATGCCAGGGCCCACTATTTATTCTGCATTTTAGCCACCATTTGATGTTGAGTTTAGTCTCTTGGACTAATTTAGGGGAAATAACTGGCAAAACGTTGGTCAAAATAGAAATTCTTCTACGTTTTCTAAATGTGTAGATTCCTGAAAATTAGGTAATTCAGATGTTTGAAAATAATTTAACTCTTGAGAGCGTAAAATGAAACCAAATGGACCTGTTACGATCTCAAGAGTTACAGATCTATAAGGGTCCATTTTGTTACCAATGGTCCTTTTCTAGATAGGAAGGAGGACTATTATCATAGGAGGAAAAACGAGGGTTTTATCTCTGGCACCTGACAACCAATTTTGCCCCAACTCACCAGCAAAAAAGCACTAGATTTTCCGCCGGCAGTTTTTCCACTAAATTTGGCACTACAGGGGTCTGGGAAAAAAAGCTAAATATAGCGACAAATGCGCCAAGTTGGCAACACTGCACGCACCACCACCAGTAGTCAAAAGAACCTGCTAACAGCAATCTGTCCGTATGCTACCGGAATGTGGCTGGTTGGCTGCAGCGTGCAGGCAGGTGCAGAACAATGGCCGCTGGCTGGCTCCGGTCTCATCTTCAGAAGTGGAACGTACTTCAGAACATCGATGAGTAGCCCAGTGTTTATTTAGTGTAGGAAGGGAATGTCTCTGTGGCCACAGTAACACTAAAGCTAATTTATGCTTGTGCACGGCACGCTTTCATACCTCCGCCAGGAAAAGCTCTGGCATTACTGACTGTGTTTGTGAACGTGATTATCTCACGATCGTCTGGAGCATATTCCGTATGTCAAACTCAAGGCCTAGGGGCCAAATCAGGCCACTGAATGAATTATCGCCCGCAGAATTACATTGAATTACTATACTATTACATCAAACTGGCCCTCTGGTATATTGCACACACCGTTATAAGAAATGAATGCAAATAAATGTTTTACTTTCTCAGCTAGATTGATTTACATTCTCATTTTACTATGAAAGCATTTCTTGGTGAGCATCATAGAACAGGAAACTGAGATAATAATTAATAATAATTAATAATGCATTAACGTATGCAGTTTCATCTTTGCATCTATCTTTCCATTAAGGGATGTTGATTTTTTTGAATTCTATTCTATTACTTTTTAACTATGGTATTTTTTTTTTAAACTCATGTAACTGCAGGGCTTGACACTAACACTTGCCCGCTTGCCCGGGGCAAGTAAAAAAAATGGTGGGGCAAGTGAATAATAATAATAATGGATTGCATTTTTATAGCGCTTTTCTATGCACAGCGTGATACTCAAAGCGCTTACAATGGTCCATTCATTCATACATTGGGAAGTAGAGCGGCGAACAGTCAACGCCAGCGTCCTAAACTTCCCACATTCATACACCAGTGGTGGTAACCACTGGAGGCAAGGTGGGGTTCAGTGTCTTGCCCAAGGACACTTCGACATGTAGACAGGAGGAGCCGGGAATCGAACCGCCGACCACTGGATCATTGGCCGACCTGCTCTACCTCCTGAGCCACAGCGGCCGGGGTTACATCTGGTTAACCAACTTAGCTGGGGACCACCTGGAACCCTCTCATTGACCACTGGTTGAAAACCCCTGGTTTAAAGCACCCAAGTAGGAAGTAAACTTAAATGCAAAATTTACAATATATTTTTTGGGGGAAAGTGACCATGACTTGAGGGCAAGTAGAACCTGACTTGCACTTGCCCGATGGGCAAGTGCCTCGGAGACCTTAGTGTCAACCCCTGCGCTGGCATTTTTTTTTTTTACCAAACAAACGTATTTAACTTGTTTTTGGGTGTATAAGTGTTAAGGGAAATTGATTTCCAAAGGAAAATTGCTTGCTTTTTTGCTGTTGTCTGCAATGTCCTCGTAAACCGGTGCCCGTGTGTTCGTCCGCTCCTCGACTTGTACCAGTTTTGTCCCGCTGTGTAATCGAGTTTGACATCCATGGTCTGGAGGGACTTTCTCTCTCTAGATTTTGCACAAATATCCTGATTAGAATTTGTTGGCCAAGTCTGCCGCCTTTTGGACTATGCCATTAATGTCACTCATCTCCGTATTTTGGGAGAAAATATGCGGATGAACGCATATATTTGTGCAATATATATACACATAATTTGCAATTTAGGCATTTAGCAGATGTTCTTAATCCAGAGCGATTTACCTTGAGTAAAATACTGCAATACATCATATGCATACAGATTAGTTGAAATTACAGTTTACAATTTAGGCAGAATTTACAATACAGTTATATAATACATTTATATAGAATGCACTTATAATACATTGCACATAAATCACTGCTGTGTAAGTCTAATGAGGTGCTATCTAAATTGCCTAGGAAGGTACTGCAAGTACTATGCGTTACTAGTACTAGGCAGGGCTTGACACTAACACTTGCCCGCTTGCCTGGGGCAAGTAAAAAAAAATGGTGGGGCAAGTGAAGACTGCTACCTGGTTGCCCGATCGGGCAAGTGTGCAACTTGAAAAACTGGATTTGGGAAACAAAACAGCCAAATTAACATACACATCAAAATGACCTAATATTCTACATTCTCTAGTTGTGTAGACCTGGGCTAATTAAGATGATGAATTTTAACTCTTGAGAGTGTAAAAATGAAACCAAATGGACCCGCAAGGGTCCATTTGGTTTCATTTTTACGTTCTCAAGAGTTACACCTGGTTAACAAACTTAACTGGGGACCACCTGGAACCCTCTCAGGGACCACTGTTGGTCACCGGACCACCTGTTGAAAACCCCTGGTTTAAAGCACCCAAGGAAGTAAACTTAAATGCAAAATTTACAATATATTTTTGGGGGGCAAGTGACCATGACCTGAGGGCAAGTAGAACCTGACTTACACTTGCCCGATGGGCAAGTGCCTCAGAGACCTTAGTGTCAACCCCTGCTTGGTATGTAATACAAGTGCTAGGGGCTGAGATGGAGTCAGACTGCGCTGGTGGAAGAGGTAGTGAGTATGTGGTTCCGATTGCAATGGTAAGTGCATTCCATAGTTTTGGAGCTTGGGGTGAGTGGAGTGTTGGCCAGGCATTTTTAAAGGGGGTACACATCATTGGTTCCCTATACCTCTGAGAGTTACAGGTAACCTGATTTGCGTTATGTTGTGTTGTGTTGTGCTTCCAGAGTATCACCGTCTGCTGCAGGACCTCCAGAAGGTGGAGCAGCTGGAGACCAAGATGGTGAGCCAGTTGGACTCTCTGAAAACACAAATGGACACCATGACCAGCGGCCTGCAGACGTACAGAGACCTGGCTGGCCTGAGGAACGTGGCGGACGAGAAGAAAAAGGTTAGCGGAGGTCTTCTGGGTCCGTGGCTCTCCGCCCTTTAGGTCATCCTCAGACGATGCTCTCCTTTTGTCACTTCCAGTCATCCACCCTCTGTTCTCCATACAGAACATCTGGCCAGTTTGTTGCAGGGCTTGACACTAACACTTGCCCGCTTGCCCGGGGCAAGTAAAAAAAAAAAATGGTGGGGCAAGTGAAGACTGCTACCTGGTTGCCCGATCGGGCAAGTGTGCAACTTAGTGCGCTATAACACAACACAAGATAAATTTGTCTTGAAGGCAGTCATTGCACTCTGCCTCTGTGTCTTTCCCTGCTTTCTAGCTGTCCACAATTCCAGGCTGGATTTGGGAAACAAAACAGGCAAATTAACATACACATCAAAATGACCATTAATCTTCTACATTCTCTAGTTGTGTAGACTTGGGGCTAATTAAGATGATGAATTTTAACTCTTGAGAGTGTAAAAATGAAACCAAATGGACCCGCAAGGGTCCATTTGGTTTCATTTTTACGTTCTCAAGAGTTACATCTGGTTAACTAACTTAACTGGGGACCACGTGGAACCCTCTCAGGGTCCACTGGTGGTCCCCGGACCACCTGTTGAAAACCCCTGGTTTAAAGCACCCAAGTAGGAAGTAAACTTTACAATATATTTTTGCAGGGCAAGTGACCATGACCTGAGGGCAAGTAGAACCTGACTTGCACTTGCCCGATGGGCAAGAGCCTCGGAGACCTTAGTGTCAACCCCTGTGTTGGTATGTACTCGTATTGAGTACATCCACGTGTGTTAGTAAGGGACATCCTTGTGATCGATACCCGTGCGTTGTATCCTAGAGCATTCCCTTGCTGGCTAACAGTTCTTTAGTTCTCTAGTGTCAGCTTGCACTGGTGATGCCATTTATAGTATTTGTACGTAAGACCTTGGCCTCCTTCAGGCATATTGAAAGTCTCAACTTATTTACCTTAGATGGCATTTTTATGTAGACTTAGATAGCAGTGAATGTAGACGTATAGGATTTCACATAAACACTGGATAGCATTTCTATACACATTTGAATAGCCTATATAGATTGTTCTTGTTCTTAGCTTATGTAGGATTCCCAACAACTAATCTTATGTATATTATGTATTACAATGCCTTTTCTTTTGTTCATTCGTTATTGTAAGTCGCTTTGGATTATGAGTGTCTGTCTGCTAAATGATTAAATTAGTGTAGGTTAGTAAAGTGTGTGTGTGTGTGTGTGCGTGTGCGTGTGCGTTTGCGTGCGTGCGTGTGTGTGTGTGTGTGTGTGCGTGTGCGTGCGTGCGTGCGTGTGCACATGTGTGTGCGTGCGCGCGCGTGCATTTGTGCGTGTGAGAGAGATGCGTTTGTTTATTGTATGCAACTTGTCCACTGACAGTTCATTGATGATCTCATTGTGATTCATGGTGTAGAAAATGTATGATCTTGACTTGTCAGTAAGTGTCTTGGCCTGGCAGACCTTTCCCACACCAAAGGCAGGAAATATTCAAGCAAAAAGTTACAGGGCAGGAAATTTCTAACAAAACATCCCTTAATACATTAATTAAGGAGTTGTCTGTCTGAATCAATACTATAATTAAGGAGTTGTCTGTCTGAATGTCTGAATGTCTGAATGTCTGAATGTCTGAATGTCTGAATGTCTGAAGCGAGCATAACTCATCACTGGCTGCACCGATCACTATGATTTTTCACACAGTCATTGACCATAACATTAGGAAGAGACTGAGGAAGCCCTTTTTTCAAATTAACAAATTGTTGATTAATAATGAATTTATTGGTGAATTAAATTTCCCCATTCGCTTAACATTGGCAATTCCCTTTTGGGCCACAGGGGGCAATGCAAATACCAAAACACACACACACACACACACACACACACACACACACACACACACACACACACACACACACACACACACACACACACACACACACACACACACACGCTTTATGACTGGCCATTGCAGTGTCTGTGCGTGTGCATTAAAGCAATCCTTCATCAAATCCTTCATCACATAATGTGATGAAGGATTCACATTACCCACACACACATTACCCACACAGTGAGTACATCATTTGGTGTTCATACAGTATATTCACAACGGGTAAGGCACTAGTCAATACTATAATTAAGGAGTTGTCTGTCTGTCTGAATGTCTGAAGCGAGCATAACTCATCACTGGCTGCACCGATCACTATGATTTTTCACACAGTCATTGACCATAACATTAGGAAGAGACTGAGGAAGCCCTTTTTTCAAATTAACAAATTGTTGATTAATAATGAATTTATTGGTGAATTAAATTTCCCCATTCACTTAACATTGGCAATTCCCTTTTCGGCCACAGGGGGCAATGCAAATACCAAAACACACACACACACACACACACACACACACACACACACACACACACACACACACACACACACACACACACACACACACACACACACACACTTTATGACTGGCCATTGCAGTGTCTGTGCGTGTGCATTAAAGCAATCCTTCATCAAATCCTTCATCACATAATGTGATGAAGGATTCACATTACCCACACAGTGAGTACATCATTTGGTGTTCATATATTCACGGGTAAGGCCCTAATCCCTTAAAACATTAACGGACGAGGCGCGCCATACTTTAAACGCGGCTGCACCATGGACCATTCTCGCCGCATTCCTTCCCTTTGCATTCATTCATGAATTCCTGCTGCCACTCTGTAATAACACATGCGTGCACACACATCCACACCACACAGTTTTGAATTATTATCCTTTATTTAATAATGAACCCTGTCGCAAATCTGAAAAATATTTGTGTCCCTGCTACATAACTATGGGGCCTATACTAGAGTTCTCAAACTCTACCCGAACCCGACCAGGCCTGATGCAACCTGACATTTTAGAGCCTAAAATGTATACAGATCATTAGGGCCGGGTCTTGCCTAGGGGGGGGCTCCATGAAAAAAACAAAAAACTGTATTATATTGAATTATGTTATCATCTTAAAAATAATATTTCTGTTCTGTCTGTCTGTGTAATGACCTATTATGAAGGTGGTGCTGACTTTAACTTTTACTCTGTGTACAGTTCTCAAATTTTACCCAAACCTGACATTTTAGGGCTGGTTCGGTCCTAAAATCTATACTACTTAGTCGGGGCGGGCCTCAATTTTCAGCCCTGTTGCGAGCTTCTAGCCCAGGGGTCAGCAACCTGCGGCTCTAGAACACAGCCCTAGTGGCTCAGTGGCTGTAGCGTTATTACATACACACTGGGCTCTAGAACACAGCCCTAGTGGCTCAGTGGCTGTAGCATTATTACATACACATTGGGCTCTGGAACACAGCCCTAGTGGCTCAGTGGCTGTAGCGTTATTACATACACACACTGGGGTGATCTGCACCAAAATAATATAAACATTTCAGTCACCCAAAACGCGTTGCGCTGTCTGACAGTTGCCAGTTAAAGTAGCACTTGGCCATGTCAAAAAGCCCAGCAGTTATCAGAGGTGGAGCTTTCAATCTTAATCACCCATTTTCAAAGGTTTACTCAGTTTACTATGTCATTAATTTACCTTAGAGATGTTGTGTGGACTAGAAATGGAGTTCTGTAGAAAATTTCTGAAGAAAGGTTGTGTTTCACCATGTTAATGATTCTTCTTTGAGGACCTTTTTTTCCTGAGAGTGTGCAAATGGAACCAAATGGACCCGTTAGGGTCCATTTGGTTCACATTTGCACACTCTCAGGAAAAAAATAATAATAATATGCGGCTCCAGACAGATTTTGAAATTAATTTTGGGTCGAAAATGGCTCTTTCAACATCTTGGGTTGCCGACCCCTGTTCTAGCCTATACAATTTGGCCCAGAACCACCACTGCCGTATGGGTCACGCTTTAGAGTGACACCTAGTAGTAGTAGAGCAGTGTTTGGAACTGCACAGCCATGCCAGAGCAGTGGGACTGTTAACATTCCACCTTAGCAAACACGCGCAGGTTCATTTGGTTAAACTCCCAACATGTGTTGGGAATACAATTCCTTTCCAAATCAATAATGTGATTTATACATTGCGTTACACACACTGTACCTAATTTGGTGTTCGGATATTAGGGCTAGACAACAAAATAAGGTACATGGTAAATGCTAATGTTCTGTATGTATAGTGGATGATTTGGACAACCCTCTGGTCCACCCTGGTAGCAAGATGTGCACATGCACACACTCTGCAATGAGAGGAAGTGCAACAGGCCAACAGCATATACACCAAGGCCCACCCCACTCAATCCTGATTGGAGGAAGGCCTCCTCTCCACCTGATTGGACAAAAGGCCTTTATCCCAAAGGCCAACTGAAACTGGGGTTTTATGATGCTTAATCAGCAATAATTGAAAACATTACAAAAAAGTCTAACAAGGACGAGCATTCCAATGTGTAAGTAGCGTGCACTATCTGTATATGTGTATTCTACAGTACAGGAAAAATAACTGAAATATTTTTTTAAATTAATAAATTGGTGTTTATTAATCGTTTTACCTACTCTGTAGAAAATCATGTTTCAGCGCAGTGTGTCAACAGAGGCAAATTCTCTGAACATTTGATCAGAAAAGTGTTTATGATTCTGTTGCGTTCACAGAGGCTTCAGGAGGATCGAGTCTCTCTGGGTCAACGTCGGGACACTCTCAGAACGCTGTTACAGGACATGACGCAGCAGCACGATGCCCTGAAGGCCCAGCTGCAGGAGAACGAGACCCACGCACAGGTCAGTGCTTTAATTAAAGACCCCGTAAAGCAAAAAAATATATGATACAAAATGTATTCCCAGTTTGTCACACCACAGAGTAATGTATTATAGCCCCACAGACCAAATATTTATGATTAAAAAAGTTGCTATGTTTCAGAAATGATGTTTAAACATGTGTGAAATACAATGGAAAAAAAATCTGGCCTGATTCTCCAGGACTGTAGGGGCGTGGCCAGTACTGTAAGCTCATTAGCATATTCATGAGCATTATGCTAATTAGCATATCTCGCCGTCCAAACCATACAGCCTAACTGTTTGTCAACAACAAGCCAGTACTACAGCGCGCTAACTTTACTAGCGTCGTGTGTGTGTGTGTGTGTGTGTGTGTGTGTGTGTGTGTGTGTGTGTGTGTGTGTGTGTGTGTGTGTGTGTGTGTGTGTGTGTGTGTGTGTGTGTGTGTGTGTGTGTGTGTGTGTGTGTGTGTGTGTGTGTGTGTGTGTGTGTGTGCGTGCGCGCGTGCGCGCGTGCGCGCGTGCGCGTACGACATGCGGATCTGAGAAAAGAGACTGACTGACTACAGCGGTCCCATCATCATGGTGCCATAGCCTGGACGGCCACGGTCGGTCCCTACAGGCTATGGGACAGCCAGGAGTTACGACAACTCCGTCCACTTCATGGGGTTAGTCCAATGGCGGCTCTTTTATTTTCTGCCCTCATTGAAAACAATGCATTTCCATCTCCACTTTGTCCCTATTCGGGCTGCATGAACAGCGCTGGAGCGCTCAGTTTGTGACCCCTCGATGTCGCAACTCATCTACTAGATAGCTCTGATGGTACGCAGCAGGGCTGGCAGGCAGTGTTGCCAACTTCGCGCATTTGTCACTATATTTAGATCCCCCCTACCGCCGAAATTAATGGAAAAACTCCTGGCGGAAAATCCAAGTGCTTTTTAGGTATGAAAATAGTTGAAAACCCAATGCTCTAGCGCATTCGAGTGCATTTTGGAAGTGCCACTAGTGCACTTTGGATTTTGGCAGTTGGCAATACTGCTGGCAGGCAGCAGCAGCCGTTAGATATTCCTTGAATGTGAAAACGTCGCCAACCTCTCCATAATCGACAGTTACTAAAAACAGAGTAGTTTTCAGCTGTCATCCACAAAATCACGCATCGAGAGCAAACGTCAGTGCTTGTCAGCCTACAGGCAAAACACACTGTAGTAACTACACTTTCTTATTATGTCTATGGTAGCTAGTAGCTACTAGCTAGCTATCAACCAACACCACCACCACCAGCTCCGCTCCGCTGTGAAGAAGAGGGGGCGGGGCTTCGGCTTCTAACTGACTATATGGAATATGATTTATATACAGTAGTACAGTAGGCTCATTAGCATATAATCCGGCTTGACTACGTCATCAAGCCGAATATGCTAATGAGACAAAACCTACCCATGAGATTAACCAAAACACATAAAGTGGTCTTATTCTACAATGCTGTAAAATAAAGTTTTAGTTTTTTGTCCAGGGGTATAAAAATGACTTTTGTACATGATTTTCATGTCTACAAGAAAAAGGCTGATTTTGGTTTACGGGGTCTTTAAACAGATAACTCCATCATCCCACAGTGTTGAGCACTGAAAACGCCAGCGGGCACTGGTTAATGCTGTTAACCTCACTGCCATCCTTTGCTGAACAGCTGTGATTACAGAGAACTTTGTGTAAAAGCTGTTTAGCTCCCAAACAAGCAATCAAAGTACAGTAGATGGTGAGGAAAACATTCCAACACATGTGTACAATCGATGTGAATGTTTACTGTACTGCCCACACTTTGGAGAATGTTTTTTTGTTTTTTGTTGTTGTTGTCTTAGTCGTTGACAATAGTGTGAAATGTAAAGCCAAACCTGAGAAAATAATCCTAGGTTGAGGTTGTGAGGGTGACATCATCATCTCGGCCTACTATTAGCGCAACTATTGACTTGCAGTATTACTTGTAAAATGTTTGCGTTATTTTATTAGTGATAATGTTATATTACTATATTAATAGAGTTTTTGTTCAGCAGCAGGAGTCTTTCCAACTCCTTGATAAACAGAAAATACATTTTCTAGTCACAAAAAATGGGTACTCACAGGATGGAGCACCCATTTATCACCTTCAAAATGTGTGACATTGACACTATAAAAACATGAACATGCCTGTAAGAGTCATTAACAGATTTGTTTAAAAACAGAAATCTAACTCCACCTCACCTCCACTCTATTGGCTCATTATGAATCTGATGGAGACTGCTGTACTGTGATTGGCTAAAACGCTGCCTCAGCCCACACAACACCCCACAAATTACCTTTCCCGAGCCTGACTTTTTTTATTTTATTTATTTATTTATTTTTTCATGATTTGTTGACAACAAAGTTCTGGACCATCTGTAGGACAAAGCAAGTGTCTGTCTGCAGGGAAACGGCTGCAACATCAACGTAGAAGCAACATAGAGGATTAAAAAAAATATAGTTATATACCTGTTTTGTTTTTTTTGGCTAAAAAATTGCCTCTCTTACCAACTGATTAGCTAGGTGGACATACAGTAGTTCAAAGACGGTTTGTCAAGAGACACATGGCTGCTGATAGACAAATCACAGAAGAGTTTGCTTCCAGAATGAGTTGCAAATTCATGTTGGTACATGTTGGTACATTTCTCAGAGGCATACCCTGGACGCAAATGATCTGTTTGTGATCCAGCTCACAAAACAAAAAAACACTCTTACGTGACCAGTCCGGAACCTTTTTTCTTTCTTCTAACAGCAGCTAAAAAAGAATGGGTTTTCCCTACTTAGCTAATGGGTGTTTTGTTTGTGTCTCTGTGTGTGTAGCTTGCTAACCTGGAGAGGAAATGGCAGCACTTGGAACAGAACAACTTTGTCATGAAGGAGTGTATCCTTTTCACCGTTTCAGCTACTTGAACTAAGAAAAGCCTCTGAACGAGTGCAGTGAGGGCGCCGCTGCGTTCACACACATGTTGTTAATAAAAAAACAATGTCCACTGTGATGCAACACGACTTTCAACGTGCTCTGTTTTCTATTCCGACTGGTTCAGTCCACACATCGATTCGGCAGGCGGTCGTAATTGCCAAATAATGATAATCAGAAGGAATGAATAAAATGTGCTTATGTCTTGGGCCATGGCAGTGCTTCTCAAAGGTTTTTATTTCAAATAATTTCCAGAATCAATAGTTTTTTTTGTCCGTGGGGCTCCATTTAAAAATATTTATGTATCATTTGCAATTGGGACCACATACAAGTGCGTACAATGTTTGTGTTATATACAGTATTCAGTGTTAAATTGGAATTCCAATTTAATTATACTGTCATATTATAACATTCTCATTTGTTCAAGTTTGTTATATTATGCTTTGCAATGCATTGTGAACAAACTGAGCTTGTTCATTGGCTATATTTTCAAATACTGTAGCTAGGGTTAAAGATAAACTGATGTTGATGCATGCTATAATTCCAAACGTAGCTGTTACCCGGCTGTTAGCAGTTACCGGCCGATACAGACATACTTCTTCTCAGCTGCCAGGTCTCATGTTCATCGCACCATGGCACCTTATCTGACCTGTGTGTGTTCTTTCAAGTGAGAATTTTGACCAGTGTGTGTGTTCTTTCAAGTGAGAGTTCTTGTGAACATAATCGGGGGAAATATTAAGGCCTGCATTGGTTGTGAAAATAAGAGTTCCTTAACACATTTCCTCAGTCATAGCCTCCAAGGAGCAGGAGAGCGACTACGCTTCTGTGGCCAAGAATGTCAAGGAGCTACTGGCTGAGCACAACAAGAACATCATAGATGCCCTGCAGAACAAATCAAATTGAACCCACACAACCCCCCCCCCCCCCCCCCCCCCCCCCCCCCCCACACACACACACACACACACACACACACACACACACACTACTTTTTTATCTCTATATCTCGCTGGGACCCGATCTAGTGAAAATCTGCTATTGTAATGTTTGTTTTCTAATTTATGGAATTTCTAACCTTTGTTTTTGTATGAAATCGCAGTCGAATGGCTGGGGAAATGGAAATAAACACTTCACATAAGCAAGCCTATTCAGGATTAAATCTGGTTTCATATTTATTCATTTTCTTTGTTTGTTTATTTTTCCTGGGCTTCCTAGCCAAAAAGGTTGAGAACTCATGCAAGTGTACAGACATACTACTGTATATTACTGATTTCACAGAAATGTCATGGTAAGGTTAATCTTGAGCTGTTTGTTTCATCATGAAAATATTATTTTCATTCTGCTAGTATATATTTTTTTTTAAGTGTTCATCTGCATCTTCAACGCCTGCCCTGTGGATCAACAAGACACACCTCCTGGCCTTTGATCCCCAGCAAGACGGTTGGAGACGACCTAGAGCAGAGGTGCCCAAACTTTTTTTTACTTGAGAGCTAATTTCAAAATGACCGGCTCAACAAGATCTACACATTTCAAGGCTCCAAGAAAGTTTGAGCTTTGAAATAGTGGTGATGGTGTTACTTAATGTTATAGTGTTTAAGAATAATGCACTTATAATGAAAAATAGAGGGGGAGAATTGGAATTGGAATTTTTCTTGTATATGCTACTCCTAACATTTGAAAACAGTATTTGGGGTTTGAGTTGACAGTTTGTGATGTTGAGTTTAATTTCTTTGCGCCAAAAACTAAGAACATTCACGTTTTTGTCCACAGTTGGGGAAAGAGAACTTGCAAAACATTGGTCAAAATAACAATTATTCTCCATTTTCTAATTGTGTGGACTCTTGAAAATTACGTAATTCAGATGTTTAAATTTAATTTAACTCTTGAGAGCGTGAAATGAAACCAAATGGACCCTTACATTTAACGCTCTCAAGAGTTACAGATCTATAAGCCTCCCCCTTTAAGCGCCTATGTCGTCTATATTTTAGGGGACTGTCATGTGATCTACCTGCATGGGCTGTGTGATCTACTGGTAGATCACCATCTACCTTTTGGGCAGCCCTGACCTAGAGGCACCCACCACCCCGCACACGCTGGCCAGATGTAAAGCTCTTTTGAAGCATAATGTGACTTTGACACAAGTTCAACTAACACCTTGTGCCAATGACAGATGAGATGGACATATTTGGCTGCTATGGTTGGCTTGATAGACATGGATCTTGAAGTGCAAGTGGACGTGAATGGACCTTTAGGTGACTGTAACCTGTGAAAAATATATAAACTCTACTGTATATATGTTGATGTTTCTCATCTTTCTTATGGATTATTCTTCAACATCTCTCCCAACTTTCCTACCATCTCTCTCCTACAGTGTCCGGTCAGTGTCCACCTTTCACCTTTCCTGCTGGCTCCTAACTTTTCTCTCCTAGACATTTGGCCCTATTATGAGTTTCTTAAGTATCAAGTCTTATGACTTACAGTGTAAGTCAAAACTTGGAGGTGTGGCAAAGCTGTTTGTTTTGAGCAAAACTCCAAGTTTTGACTTAAGTCATAAGACCTGATACTTAAGAAACTCATAATAGGGCCCAAATTGTCTTTCTCTCCTGTACATTGTCGTCTTCTCAACTCTCTTGTTGTCTGTCTCCTAACACTGCATCCTGTCTGTCTCATATACTGTATTGTCTCACTCTTGGCTTTCTTGTTGCTTTCTTGCAACCGTCTGCCCAATGTTCCTGTTGTGTCTTCAAGCCTTACAATGTCTCCCTCTCTCTGCTGTTACTATGGTATGTTTCTCCTCTCAGCTTCCCTATAAAGTAAAACAAAGTATAATTCATAGATCGGGCTGCATACGCTCCCCCTTCAAAAACACGATTGAATCAACAAAAATGTTCAGTTTGCTTTGGAAACAAGTGAAAACCCAGTAGAACATTAGGCAACGTGTTAGAATGGAGAGAATTTCTTCCAGTTGTAGGCAATATTCTGTAAATAGAGTTTGGGTTCTTGGCAGGAAGTTGCAGTGCTGATAACTCTATTGTTTCCAGTGCGATTGGTTTTCCTGTTCTCTGTAATCAGCCAGGGCACCGCCACTGGAATATGCAGCGACACACACCCTGTTAGGAGAACAGGCAAGTGTATTAATGTTTATAATGTATGTGTTGTCGCATGGCTGACTGACTGTCATGACCAGACGAAAATAACAGATTTGGCATGTACGTACAGTATATCGGCCAAATGCTATTTTTGTCAAGTAACAAATCAGTTATGAGATTGTATTGTTGGCTATCATACAGCATATACGTATAAATACGCGATATAGGCAAATGCATTGGCAGCAGATAATATCACTGCCAATGTTTATTTGAATGAGACAGGGAAAGAGGGAGATTTCCCGTCCCCCGAGTAGGGGGGGGGGGGGGGGGGGAGAAAACATGGTATAGAAAACATGTTATAGTCCCACCCCTTTCATGACATTGCCCATGGTCCAGAAATGATTTCCCCATTCATTTTCCTCATAGACTTTTCGAAAATGATTTATATAAAGATGATTAGGCCGCGGATAAAGACTCGAGTCGTGACAAATCATGACAACAAACACAATATTGCCATTCAATATCTAAGTAGTAAGAAGAAAAAAACGCAGGATACAACATCTTCTGTTTGTTTTTCTTAGAAACTATTTGACTTATTTGTTCCCAAAAAAATTGTGTGTGTTGTCATGATATGCCACGACCCCAGTTGGATTTGTCCGCGGCACAATTGTCTTTATAATGGTAATTTTCGAAAAGTCTATGAGGAAAATGAAAGTGGAATTCATTTCTGGACCACGTGCGGCGTCATGGAAGGGGCGGGACTACTCTGCTCTATAGAGACAGGGAATAAATGTTGGCTTTGACAGAATAGGGAGAGGGTGATGCAAAAAAACCTGAAATGTAAATTCGTCGAAATAGAACATTCCTGCATGATTTACATGGAATGCATGGACAAAAATTTTACCTTTACCTTATTTACCCTTACCCTACGTTTTAACGGCGGGGATGATGAAGCGGCGTCGCCCGACATCCATTATTTCTCTATGGGAGCCGCTGATTCGGGCGACAACAGCAGAACGGGCGACGTTTGGCTTTCCGGCCAAATCGGCCGACGTTTGGCCGGGCATAACCAATCAGAGCCAAGTGCTGCTTTTTTTGCCCTCGACCCAAAACCATTTGCCGCAGTTTGGTTCCTAGTTCCTTCCCACTTCCTCCTCCACCATACTATTTTTTTTCAGTGCACCACAGCACTGTTGTTTACGGTACTCTTTTTGCATGCCATTCTAAGCGAAAATTTACAGTAATGACCGTCGCCGTCTCATATCGGGCGACGTTTTATAATCCATCCCCGCGTTAAAATGTAGGGTTACCTTTTTAAAACAACCACTTACAAATATAACTTGGTATAATGTGGTATTCTTAAGCACTTCTGAGTAACACATGCAATAAAAGAAGATAAATAATTTGTAGCCTACCACATTAACACAGTTATGAACCAGTTGAAGTATATCCATGCAGCAATGTGGTATCAATAACATCTCACAACAATGTTCTGAGGCCTGGCAACACCCAGCAGCATACTTGGGACTCCATAACACAGACGCTGCACACATAACAGTCAACATCTTGTGCAAATAACACACACACACACACACACACGCACAAAATTCGACCCAAGGGGATGCTTAGTCATTTCTTAGTCTTTCAATCATTGACATCTTGCAATGTTTCACTTTAAGTTTGTGTTTGTGATTTCCTATTGATGTTACATGTGTGCCCAGTTTCTAACTCACACCTGGGCATTATGCGGCCCGGGGGCCAAATGCGGCCCTTTGGCTGCCTCTGACCGGCCCGGGGACCACCAGTGGTCCTTGAGAGAGTTCCAGTTAAATATGGAGTTGGTTAACCAGATGTAACTCTTTGAGATGTAAAAATGAAACCAAATGGACCCGCAAGGGTCCATTTGGTTTCATTTTTACACTCTCAAGAGTTAAAATATTTATCTGAATTAGCCAGAGAATGCAAAAGAATGGTCATTTTTGATCTAGGTTTGTCTGTTTTGCTCGTGAAATCTTTAGTTTTGGGGTCTGTATAGAGGGTCCTGGTGTCAAAATGGTTGGCCTTACTCTTTATCTTTTATCTTGAAATTAAATTAATATTACGCAGCCTTTAGTCTTGGCCCTCCACAATATTTTATGTATCTCATTTGGCCCCTTGGGAAAAATAATTGCCCAGCCCTGTTCTAACTTGTTGTATTTTTTCCTTTGCACTGTTTGAAGTGGAAATTGATTTCACGCCTGTCCGTGTGTGAACTGCCATGTGTCTTCATCTCTCCAAGTGACGTGTGAAGTGTCAAGTGAAGAGGGACAGGAAAGAGGGACGGCCATAAGAGGAGAGGCGTGCAGGAAAGGTCAGCATGAATGGGACTCGAACACACGAACTTTGTCAGGCCAGAGGCTGACAAAGTCATGCCATGTGGCATCAGGGGTGGAAGCCGCCCCCGTACCATTTTCAGTTACAGGACTTTTATTAGTAAAGTAAAGCGCCGATCTTTCCTATATCCTGCTGCACCTGCTTCCCAAAAGAGCCCCGCCAACTCTGAATAGAGAACTAATTGAAATTATTCACGCAAATAACGTACTGCGGGTGCATGCACGTTTGTTGAATCCCTGCGCAATGAGTGTACACTAGACGCTAGTAACCACTCTAGTGCATCAGCCACCCTCTTCCCGGTGGTGCTCCATTGTTTTCATTACTAATAACAACTCTACAAGTTGTAGCTGGGGTTGCACACAAATCTGCTTACAACTCCTTTTTTTCCAACACTAAATACTGTAGGACAGGGGTTTGCACCATGATCCATGACCAATGATCGACTCTAAATCTTCTGATGGCAGCAACCAACGATTGCCACGGCCCCGGGTGAGTGCCCCAGCCTCAAACATTTGCACACTTCTAGTTGAACACGTGCAGCCATGATATATCGTTTCTCTTTTCAGACGTGTCTTGACCTACTTTTTTCCTGTTATTGCTATGGCCATTGTTGCCATGGGTGTTGGTCACAACATTCTTTAATTGAGGGCTTGTACTATATGTCATACAAGGTGCTATTGCGAATATCCTCACAAAAAAAGTGTTCATCACATACCTGTACGCTATACAGCCTCACTGATTCACAAAGAAAACACCCACAGTGGCACTTTACCTTTTCTTTATCTTGCTGCTGATGGGGATGATGACAGATATTATTAGCCCTACTGTAGATGAGGTGGATTTTAATCACTGGTAGGTTGGGTAAATGATAAAGAAATGAGTTGTCTTATCGCTATATTATGGAGAGGCCTTATGTCGCATGACATGTCCATAACACATATTTCCTGCATACCGCATGTTGTGCAACTATAGGCTCTCTGTGTGTCTCTATAGCAATGGTTTTCAACAGTTGGTCCCCAGGCTAAATGATGGAAAGTTGATCAACCAGATGTAACTCTTTGAGAGCGTAGATGTAACTCTTTGAGAGCGTAGATGTAACTCTTTGAGAGCGTAGATGTAACTCTTTGAGAGCGTAGATGTAACTCTTTGAGAGCAAATGGACCCTTGCGGGTACATTTGGTTTATATTCATCATCTGAAGTAGCCCATGTCTACGCAACTACCGAATGTAGAAGATTATAATGGTCATTTTGATCTGTATGCTTGACTGTTTTGTTTTCCAAATCCAACCTGGAATTGTGGACAAAAGCAAAATAAATCTTTATTTTTCTGGTCTGTGTGGCTGAAATGTCATCAAATGGTGGTCCGTCGTGGCTCAAATGCTGAATAAATAGTGGGCCCTGGTGTGAAAAGGGGTTGAAAACCGCTGCTCTATCGTGTCCCCAAGAGACGACATCCTTGCAGAAGATTTATTTCTTGCTCGTTAATTAAAGTGACTCTTAACTCTCATTTGCCGCTTGGGGGGGTGGGGGGTGCGGGTCAACGATGTCTCCCGGGCCGAGCTACCACAGCGCGTTGACCACTGCCGGGAGGTCATTAACTTTCCATTGTCCTGGGCTGAAGAGGACCCCCCCCCCCCCCCCCCCCTCTTCCATACAGGAAACAGGAAAAGGGAGCAGAAACTCCCTTCAATTGGGGGGGGGGGGGCGGATCTAGGCATGGGCATGGGGGGGGCCATGCCTAGAAATGACCTGACTGCCCCTGATGACAAGCACACGACCCACATTTCAAATATATTTCAAATTAAAGTGCTTATAATTAAAATGATGTGAAACACTACTACTGCTACTGACTAACTACAGCTGTGTCACCACTAAACCAACAGCATTTCATCATTGAAAACAGAAAACTCTCTGAGTCAGACCTTTAGCTTTATGCATGCTGCGTGTCTGTTGCAACTTCAACAACAACTGATGTTATTATTGATGCTTATACTTGACTAATAAAAGACCTATAACTGAAAATGGTACCATTTTTTCTTGCCCATACAACATGTTCTCTGTCTTGCCCCCCCCAAATGGGACATGTTCCATCCACCTCTGGGGGGAGTAAAGGGGGGAGAGAGAGACAGAGAATGACAGAAGGGCAGAGGGGTCTGGAGGAAAGGAGGGGAGGGCAGAACACAGGGAAAGGGAGGAAGGAAGGAAGGGAGGGAAAGAGAGAGAGAGAGAGAGAGAGAGAGCAAGGGAGGGAAAGTATAACACTACTAAGCTGCTTGAGTCAAAGCATGTGTGTGTGTGTGTGTGTGTTGAGGGTGTTCTCTGACTTTGTCTTTTGGGGGGCCCGCCCCGTTCCCTCTCCCTCTCCCTCTCCTTTTTGCTACTGTCAGCCAGACTCACTTGGTAGCTGTAGTGCTTCAAGAAAAGGAGGGGTCCTTCTTCTGCTAAAGTTGATGTGATAGGTTCATATTTTTTCGTTATTTCACAAACAAAAAGTTCCACCAGAATATTGCACTCTCACAACAGAGCTCAAACAACTCTCGACAGCAACGAACCGACCTGGAGGTGTAATTACACCTAGAAAAGCTGTCTGAAAACAGTCAAGCAGGCAAGAACGTCTGGACCAGAACCTATAAGGAAGCAGCTCACGTGACAAGGACGCTCAACAAGGTGGATTTCTTCTACTCACAACTCGGATAGATCAGACACACTCACACCGGGGTTGACGTTTGAGCGGCACCTCCGTCGCCACGTGGTTCATCATCTCGTCCACCAACTTCTATCGTACCGAGGACATAACCCCTTCTCCTCGTCCCAGCATCACCTTCATCACCATCACTTCACTCGGCATCAACGAAAGTGCGTGTTTGTTGTGGTCTGGTTTCTCTACTTGGACACACAAACACAGAGGGAGAAGAAGAATCAAAGCGAGATGCTTCTAATGGCTACGACTTTGTGGATGTGGTTTTGGGAGGGATCTGTGTTGTGGATTTGGCGGAGTCTTCAGCTCAACGCCAGAGGACAGGGGAGGACGACCACGTGTCGGTGGTTATGCGTGAGCTTGGGTGTGCTCTGCTGGCTGGAGTCAGGTAAGAGTACTACTGAAAGAGAGCTTCTGATCTGGGTTCGTTCCCCGATTCCCCGGGTCATAACAAAGTCTCTGAAATGGGCCCCCATGATGCCCCCCTGATCGGCTGGATTTGTTCTCTGTGATACAGTATACTGGCATCATGTCCAGGGGGTGTACTTGTACATCAAAGTTGCCTTACGCTATACAGAAACAGCAGCTCCTGCTCATTGGCTCGGCAATGCTTATATAATCTGTAACTACACGTGGGTGTGCTGGCTCATACAATACAATAATCTAAAAATGTCTCTCAAAGTGTCAAAGTAATGTGGAGGTGTGGACACTTACGGGACCCTCACAGACTATATGCTATGCTTCTCTATTTAAAACTGAGATAGGAAACAAATTATAACAATTCAATCACAGGCCAGCACCATGGTTGGTTTCCTGTGTAACTGCACACACCCATGCACACATATACCCAATACTAATACACAGTCATCCAACCATCCCCCGACCAGTGTTGGGCAGTAACTAATTTTAGATTACATATTACTGTAATATTATTACTTTTGCTCCAAAAAGTAAAGTAACGAGATTACTCTGCAAAAATGGGTAATAAGTAACGCATTACTTTGCAAGTAACGCCAAGTTACTTGTTTAAAATTAGCTTGTTGTTGCATGCAAAAATAGAACAGATTTACAAGCTACTATAACAACAGAGATGTGGACTAGATTGTAGATCCAGTCCACACGCTGCATCCTGCGCACAGTTATGTACACTACAAATCGCTTGCTGCTATATTTTGTATTTATTTTTAAATACAAGACCTCAACTGTCTTTGAAAACAATTGTGAAAAAGTTGAGAACTTCGGAAAGTAATAACGTAATATGTAATATATTACTCTTTGATTCCAGTAATAAGTAAAGTAATGATATTACTTTGTCTAAGGGGTAACGAGTAAAGTAAAGAAGTTACTTTCCTAAGTAATATGGACCAACACTGCCCCCGACACACGCATGCATGCGTGCGTGCGTGCACACATACAATCGTGCGCACACACACAGACACACACTGCTACTGCTAAACATTGCTAACACACACAGTCAGTCACATTGACTACATGCAGAAGGGAAATTATAGCATTAAAAGTAACCATCTATCACTCAATCCCAAAGCATCCTTTAAGATTCAAAGCCAAGATCTCCAAAACAACTAACTATAGTAGAATCCCAATTCTGTATAGGCTCCGTAGTATTCTGGGCATTTTGCATTCTCTAAAAATAGGTAAAACCTCAGAGAAACTACCAGATCTACAAGTTCATGATCTGAGCTTAGTAGTGGGTATTAGTAAAAATATCAAAGTCTGTATCAAACATTGTGACTAGTATTGCATTGCTGTTGCTCTGTGGTTAAAAAAAGAGAACAGTATGTAATGTATTGGAATTAAACCCTGCAGCCCTCACACTCCAGCATTCCCACCCAGCACACTTTTCCTCTTAATATCCCTCTCTCCACCCCTGATCTTTGACCTTTCTTTGACAAAGCCTTAGGGAGTCCCTAACACTTTGGTAAAACACTTTATCGTTGTAATCATAAATCATTTATGAAAAGCAATTATTTTGTGTTTTCAAGCAAACACACGTGAATAGCCTATTTTCAGGCCAGCGACCACTTAAATCATTGGGGGACAAAAAAACACTTTGGCCTCTACACTCACAAGTTCCTCTCTAGATAAGAGAAGATTTGAGTGTCACTGTAAAGGGGCTTACAGACAGCCAGTAACAAATCGTGCCTTCTATTCTGGACGCTACTGCAATGCGCAGTGTCCAGTGTTGTTTATTGCCCGTGCTCGTTTTGTGCACGCGCCGCAATGTTTTTCAAAGCTCAATCCACTGAGCTTTTTTTCCACGCTACGAGATTCAAAACAAACATGGCGGCGCCTACGATGTGGGTGATTTTACAGTTGTCTCGTGCACCGTTGCCATGGTTACCTGGCATTAAAAACGCCTGGCGTTAATCGACAGGCGATTGTCTTCATGTCGGCACCGCAGAGAGAATCGAGAATCGCTGCGATAATGAGGGCGTTTATCGTTGCCGTATGGAAAGCAGTTAAATGTTCCATGAGAACAACAAAACAAATATTCATCCCACCCAGCATAACTAACCCAGTGCCGGGTCCATTTTTATTTCTGGACACCTCAACATGCCTTTTTTAAAGTTGCAAGTAGGCATGTAATGGTACACCATACTATGGTAATATGGGGGAAAAGAGTCATGCAGTTGATAGAGCACGATTTCCGAGCTGATATTTATTTATTCATTTTATGTGTGCATGGTGTGCAAGTCCGCTCGCACAACACTCGACACTCATGAATGATACAATAAAACATTCCACTTCACGTCCAAGCCGAGCAAAGTCATCACAATCTTACTGTTTACAGAACTATTGTGCAGGGGCGGATGTAAAATGTCCCATTTGGGGGGGCAAGAGAACATGTTGAAGCCGCTTCGCGCCACGGGCGATGAAGCCGCACCCATACCATTTTCGGTTACAGGACTTTTATTAGTCAAGTAAAGCATCAATAATAAATAACATCAGTTGTTGCTGAAGTTGCAACAGACACGCAGCATGCATAAAGCTAAAGGTCTGACTCAGAGAGTTTTCTGTTTTCAATGATGAAATGCTGTTGGTTTAGCTGTAGTTGGTTAGTAGCAGTAGTAGTGTTTCAAATCATTTTTAATATAAGCACTTTAATTTGAAATACCTTGGGTTGTTTTGCATGGCATCGTGTTTGGGGGGGCAGACTGGATATTTAGGGGGGCATTGCCCCCCCATGCCTAGATCCGCCCCTGCTATTGTGCCTTTAGCAGGCCACATCCTTTTCAAACAATTTTCGCCATAAAGAAGATCCAGTCAGAGTATTTCCCAGCAGAGGTCATGACCTGAGGTGTGCTGGACATCTGCCCTGGACCGACCTGTTTGCTAGTGAGGGAAAGGTCACTGATAACCCTTATTGCCATCCCCCATGCAGCCAGACAGGCTACCTGACGGAAGCAGATAACAGTCCATATAGAAATTGACTATCTAGAACAGGGGTGCCCACACTTTTTTGACTTGAGAGCTACTTTCAAAATGACCGTCTCAACAAGATCTACACATCAAAAATGTGATTGTTCCATGACTGAAAATCCATTTCAAGGCCCCCTAGAAAGTTTGAGTTTTGAAATAGTTGGTGATGGTGTTACTTACTGTCATAGTGTTTAAGAATAATGCACTTATGAAAACTATAGGGGGAGAATTGGAAGGTTTTCCTGTATATTCTATTAATGACGTTTGAAAACAGTATTTGAGGTTTGAGTTGACAGTTTGTGAACGAAGAACTTTCACATTTTTGTCCACAATTGGGAAAACGTTAGTCAAAATAACAATTATTCTCCATTTTCTAATTGTGTGGATGCTTGAAATCACATGATTCAGATGTTTCAATATAATTTAACTCTTGAGAGCTGTAAAATGAAATGGTTTCATTTTAACACTCTCAAGAGTTACAGATCTATAAGGGTCCAAGTGCTGGGGGGACTGTCATGTACAACCCCAATTCCGTTGAAGTTGGGACGTTGTGTAAAATGTAAATAAAAACAGAATGCATTGATTTGCAAATCGTTTTCAACCTCTATTCAGTTGAATACACCACAAAGACAATATATTCAATGTTCAAACTGATAAACTTTATTGTTTTTTGAAATTATACAATCTTTTGTAAATTGATCCCTGCAACAGGTACCAAAAAAGTTGGGACGGGGGCAACAAAAGACTGGGAAAGGTCATGAATGCACAAATAACGCCTGTTTGGAACATTCCACAGGTAAACAGGTTAATCTTAAACAGTTTAATATCGTGATTGGGTATAACAGGACCATCCCAGTCGTTCACAATCAAAGATGGGGCGAGGTTCACCACTTTGTGAACAATTCTGTGAGAAAATCATCCAACGGTTTAAAAACAATGTTTCTCAACATTCAATTGCAAGGAATTTGGTGATTTCATCATCTACAGTCCATAATATAATCAAAATGTTCAAAGAATCTGAAGAACTTGCTATACTAAAGCGACAAGGCTGAAAACCAACACGGAATACTTGTGACCTTTGATCCCTCAGGTGGCTCTGCATTAAAAACTAACGTCATTGTGTAAAGGATATTACTGTGAGGACTCAGGAACACTCAGAAAACCATTGTCAGTTTACATAATTTGTCGCGGCACCTGCGAGTGCAAGTTAAAACTCTACCATGCAAAGCAAAGCCATACATCAGAAAGGTTGGTTTGAAAAAACAACCAGAAGAACAACCAGAAATGCCTTCTCTGGGTACAATATCATTTGAAATGGTTAGACACAAAGTGGAAAAGTGTGCTGTGCTCTGATGAGTCCACATTTCTAATGATAGTGGACCCAGAGAAGGCATTTCTGGTTGTTTTTCAAACCAACCTTTCTGATGTATGGCTTTGCTTTGCATGGTAGAGTTTTAACTTGCACTCGCAGGTGCCGCGACAAATTATGTAAACTGACAATGGTTTTCTGAGTGTTCCTGAGTCCTCACAGTAATATCCTTTACACAATGATGTCAGTTTTTAATGCAGAGCCACCTGAGGGATCAAAGGTCACAAGTGTTCGGTGTTGGTTTTCGGCCTTGTCGCATTAGTATAGCAAGTTCTTCAGATTCTTTGAACGTTTTGATTATATTATGGACTGTAGATGATGAAATCACCAAATTCCTTGCAATTGAATGTTGAGAAACATTGTTTTTAAACCGTTGGATGATTTTCTCACAGAATTGTTCACAAAGTGGTGAACATTGCCCCATCTTTGATTGTGAACGACTGGGATGGTCCTGTTATACCCAATCACGATATTAAACTGTTTAAGATTAACCTGTTTACCTGTGGAATGTTCCAAACAGGCGTTATTTGTGCATTCATGACCTTTCCCAGTCTTTTGTTGCCCCCGTCCCAACTTTTTTGGTACGTGTTGCAGGGATCAATTTACAAAAGATTGTATAATTTCAAAAAACAATAAAGTTTATCAGTTTGAACATTAAATATATTGTCTTTGTGGTGTATTCAACTAAATAGAGGTTGAAAACGATTTGCAAATCAATGCATTCTGTTTTTATTTACATTTTACACAACGTCCCAACTTCAACGGAATTGGGGTTGTAATCTACCTGCATAGCCTGTGTGATCTACTGGTAGATCACAATCTACCTTTTGGGCAGCCCTGATCTAGGAGCTCTATTTCAGCTGCTGGAGAGCTGGGCTTAGGAGAAGGAGCCACTAAATGTTACACAACGGAAGTTTTTCTGTTTCCAACAACATGCTAGAAAAGCTGATAAAGTTTTGTCCTTGTCCTTTTGTTTGACCTCTTAAGAGGTCTCTGAATTCAGAGAAACACTACATCGACCCACGGCTCAGAAAGATCCTTGGAGTTACAACCTCTCCAAACAAATACGTTTAATTTTCTGATTGGTGTTGGTGTTCCCTGTGGACATTAATAGATAAACTATTTTATTATCTTTAGAATTACAATAGAACCGTATACTTTGATAGCTCAAAATATGGAGGAATCAGGAAGGACCACAGTCTTAAACAGACGGAGTACTTGGTAAAGTAATCTGATTACAATTGTTCTCACTCAAGCCAACACACATTCATTCCAAAGCCATACTACACAATTTTCAAATAAAAATAAACTTTCAGTTGCAATATTAATAATCAACCTTAACTATACATGAAATGTTACATCATAGAATAAACCTTTTAGCAGGGCAACGTAAATGCTTTTCTTAATACTACTACTACTAGTAGATAGTGGTAAATACTTAAACTAGAAAAATACTTAATGTATAATACCCAAAAATGAACATGCACCAGACCACACAGAGAAATCCCAGTCACACAGCAATGTTTTCCAGCGTAGAGTTGTATCCCGGAGAGAGCAGGTTTATTGGAATCCACGGACAGCATCTTAGCATCAAAGTCTCTCTCAATATTTTACGAGATGAACACAGTATTTATCAGTACAATAGGCTGTCTTCACAGTTGTCATAGCTACCTATGAATGATGAGATGTCAGAGATTACGAAATGCCTATACTAAAGTTGATTCTAGAACAATCTGGTTTAAACTGGATACATCGAGAAGGCCCTGGTTTGACTGACCTAGCTTACACTTGTCTTCTACCACACATTCTT
Source organism: Benthosema pterotum (assembly GCA_039105355.1). Lineage (NCBI taxonomy): Eukaryota > Metazoa > Chordata > Actinopteri > Myctophiformes > Myctophidae > Benthosema > Benthosema pterotum. The sequence continues at coordinate 4,537,893 of CM076966.1, forward strand.
TGGCGACAGAAATCTCATACAGTGACTACATATTAACAACAACATAGTAAGGCTACAATAATATTTGTGGTCACAAATAGCTAGGAGACAAACAGATGATGAAATTCCAGGGACATATTTAGTGACAAACAAATGCATAATATAGAGCAGGGGTTTTCAACCTTTTTGACACCAGGGACCACCATTTATTCAGCATTTGAGCCATGGACCAGCATTTACATTTTCACCCCAAAGACCAAAAACTAAAGAATTATTTTGGTTTTGTCCACAATTCCAGGCTGGATTTTGCAAACAAAACAGTGCAGACTTCTTAATTAAGTGGTACTGATTCAGACGATGAATATTTTAACTCTTGAGAGTGTAAAATTGAAACCAAATGGACCCGCAAGGGTCCATTTGGTTTCATTTTTACACTCTCAAGAGTTACATCTGGTTAACCAACTTTCCATCATTTAGCCTGGGGACCACCTGGAACCCTCTCAAGGACCACTGGTGGTCCCCGGACCACCTGTTGAAAACCCCTGATATAGAGACACGATGGCATGGCAGATCTACAAGTTCATAGCACAGCACAGTTTAAAGTCCAGTGTAAAATCATTCACAAAAAACTCAATTCTCAATTTTGTCATGTCTTCTCTCAGACATGTTCCACATCCATTTCAAACAGGAACTGCATCTTGAAGCCACCGGGCGTTATTGCGTGTATAGATTTAATGTGGACTACTAATACACTTTAGGACAGGGGTGCCCACACTTTTTTGACTTGAACCGCTCCAAATGAGCGGTTCAACAAAAACAAGAAAGTTTGACTTTGAAATAGTGGTGATGGTGTTACATACTGTTATAGTGTTAAGAATAATGCACTTCCAATTCTCCCCCACCATTTTTCATTGTAAGGCTTTCTTGTATATGCTACTACTGACGTTTGAAAACAGTATTTAAGGTTTGAGTTGACAGTTTGTGATGTAGAATTTAGTCTCTTGCACCCAAAATAATAACTTTAACGTTTTTGTCCACAATTGGGAAAGTGAACTGGCAAAACGTTGCTCAAAGTAACAATTATTCTCCATTTTCTAATTGTGTGGACTCTTGCAAAGTGTGGACTCTTGTAAAGTTAGACCAAATGGACCTCTACGGGTCCATTTGGTTTCATTTTACACTCTCAAGAGTTACAGATCCATACATTTTAGGGGGCTGTCATGTGATCTACCTGCAGGGCCTGTGTGATCTACCGGTAGATCATGATCAACCTTTTGGGCACCCCTGCTTTAGGTGAATGAAAACATGAATATATGTACATGTGCACTGTATGTTGAAGTGGAGATTATGTGGTCACAGTCAAACCTCTATCATTGATGATAGAGGTTTGACTGGGCTGACCATGCAAAAATGATGAAATCCCCCAAATGCAGGAGAAAAGGTTCATATAAGTTCATATAAGCAGGAGTAGCCCATGAGAAATGGTCAAATAAAAGGAGGGTTGGTCAATTTCAGAGCATCTGGGGCTCACATTGCTAAACCTTAGTTTGCAATATTGTAGAATTCATCCAAATACTAAAAGCACTATAAATCTGCCGATTAGGAGAGAGAGAGAGAGAGAGAGAGAGAGAAAAGGGCTATCTTTTCTACTTGTTGCGGATCAACTATAATGCCCCATGTGATTTATTTTTATATTCCCTCCTGAACTTTGAACACACATAGCAACTATTCAATGATTGCCTCCCTTAGTTTCCTATTTTTGGAGACTGGTTCACGTAGTTTCTTGCGTGAACCAGAATTGTCCATTTAAAGATCTTAAAGGGAGAGTGTACAAATGCAACCAAATGAACCCTAACGGGTTCATTTGGTTCCATTTGTACGCTTTCAGAAAAAAGAAGCATCTAAAGAAATCCATTAACATGGTTAAAATACATCTTGTTGATGTCATCAGATGCATCTCACCATTTTAATGATTTTTTCAGACCTCCATTTTTAGGAAATACAGAATTGGGGGAACTTTTTAATCATGTCCACACAACATCTCTAAGGTATATTAATGACATATTAAAATGTTGAAAATGGGTGGAGTTCCCCTTTAATAAGAGTAAACAAGTGAAGCGAGTTTAGGCTAGATATCCTCAGAATCAGGAGGTGCTGCCTCTGCCAGAGATATGACCTGTGAAGACCAGGGGCGGATGTAACATGTCCCATTTGGGGGGGCAAGAGAACAGGTTGGAGGGGAAAGAGAGTTACAGGACTTTTATTATGCAATTAAGCATCAATAATAACATCAGTTGTTGTTGAAGTTGCAACAGACACGCAGCATGCATAAAGCTAAAGGTCTGACTCAGAGAGTTTTCTGTTTTCAATGATGAAATGCTGTTGGTTTAGTGGTGACACAGCTGTAGTTAGTTAGTAGCAGTAGTAGTGTTTCACATCATTTTAAATATAAGGACTTTAATTTCTTGGGTATCTTGGGTTGTTTTGGATGCCATCATGTTTGGTGGGGCAGTCAGGGCATTTAGGGGGGCATTGCCCCCCACGCCCATGCCTAGATCCGCCCCTGGTGAAGACATATGTTCCTCCCAAAGATGTAGTGGATCTTGCACAAGACATGGCAGGATGTAGGCAGCTAATGGTATTTTATCTGGTAGGAAAATTGGAAACTTGGCCAACCTCACACGAATTAAAACCTGGTGTTCGAAGGCAGTATGGCAATGGAATTTCACTATTTTTCATAATAAGTAGCCTATTTCGTAGCCTATTATTAATTCATTTGACTGAAAGTCAGCAAATCTCTTGAAAAAGAAATCTGTGCTTTTAAGTGAAGTAATTGCTTATTACACTTCAGCCAGATTCTATTACTGATCAACAAAATGTCTGCGTGACCCAGAGGCTCAATGACAGTTTGTCACGTTCAGTAGATCCTGTAATCATTTATGGCCAGATGTAATTTCCTGGGGTTCATTAGGAATGTAGTAGATAAATTTAAAAAAAAGAAACCGCTTTAAAAATTGTAAACAAATATGTAAACATGTTCGAATACCCTGCTCCCATCCTGGTGCGCCTTATGTTATCCTATTCACACTAAAGAAAAGCACATATAAGAATGAACAAATCTAGCTATGGCCCTTGCAGGATCTCTGCAGACAAGACAATCTTGGAGATATGGTGGCAGAGTAAGGCTGCAAATTTAAGAAGCAGGCAGAAAGAGATGGAGAGACGGTGGCGAAATTTGGAGCCCCTGCAGGCAAGATTTCAGGCACAGAAAATCTCCTGTGACATCATACCTATGACAGGCACAGTACTAAAGAACATAATATTATGTGTTTTAAATGTGCAATTCTACTTATAGAGGACAAGAGGACAACTGATTTATTCATCCATATGAGGCTTATTAACCTGGGATCCCCCCCCTCCCCAGGTGCGCCCAGGCCTAGCCTGCCTAATGGCAAAAAACACCCCTGTCGAGAGAGATTGTTTGCCAGGGTCTGTGTGGAGAAACGTGTCGTTCCGGACCTCACTTCTACTGGAACCTTTGGTCCTGTACCACAGCAAATAATAACTATAATAATAACTGGAGACACTACTCCTGTCTGAGCTGCCAAGAGACTAGAGGGCAAGGAGTCATGGATTAAAATGACACGTTTGCTGTAATACTGCAGTGTGTTGGTTGCAGATGACAAAGCAGCACTTCTCCAGGGGTGGTGGCTCCTCTTTCAGAGAGCGGTCAGAGGGCATGTGTGGACAGCAACACTCCCCTCTGTTCCTCCGTACAGAACACCATCAGCATGGGAAGTGGGTTGAGGGGTTCTTGTTCAGAACAGGAAGGAATGGGAGGTGTCCGCACGTACGTCGCCTCTTATCTGGACTCCGGGACGGTCAGACAAAAGGTTCTGTGACTGGACGAGAGAGCAAGAGAGAGAGAGAGAGCTGAGTAATTGCACAAGTTGATAAAAGCCATAAATATGAGGACAGATTTTGAATCGGAGGATAAGTGCTGGGAGAAAGCGCAAGAGAGATTGAGATAAAGAGGCGGAGAGGGGGAAATATATATCAAATGTATCTCCAAGTTCAAGAAGGCGTCACTTAGGTGTGTGTGTGCGTGTGCGTGTGCACGTGCGTGCGTGTGCTGTTCATGCATACATACATACATTGTGCTATTTTTGCCCCCCTTGTATGTGCATTATACCTTTAGTAAGCGCTGAATTTCAAGTAGGGCTACTTCTCTAATATTACTGAGAATTGCACAACATTTCCAAATGGGTAATACAATGGAAAATGGAACTAAGGCCTCAGAGAGTGTTTAGTGAATATTTGTATAAAAGTGACCCCAGGTCTTCGGCTACTAGCCTTTGAGAACAATAGGAGGAAATCAATGAAGTGCCAACAGTCACTACTGGTAGCACTGACTTGGCTTAGAATGACTCTATGGAAAACGCAGAAAAAAAAATATTGAATCAGAACGAAATCAGAACAAACATTCCAAAACAACATTTTGTATGGGACAAGTGCATTCCATTTATAGGTTTATCACTCACTCACTCACTCTCCCACCATCACTCACCATTTCCTGAAAATGTCACTCAACATGTGACCATAATTGATAGAGCACCGCAGTCCCACCCCCCTTTCATGGCAACACTTGGCCCTGGAAATATATATGACTCAATGCATTTTCCCTGTAAACATTTCAAAAAGCATTTATTCAAACACCTTTTAAGCATTGTACAACAAGGCCAACTCTGGTTGTGACAAACAAGCATCAAATGTGTTGTAACCTGCCATTTGTTTCCTTCTTTCTAATCATTTGTTAAGCCCCCAAAAAAAGTGCGTGTTGGCATGATTTGTCACGACCCAAGTTGGCTTTGTCCGCGGCATAAACATCTTTATATAAATCAGGGGTTTTCAACAGGTGGTCCGGGGACCACCAGTGGTCCTTGAGAGGGTTCCAGGTGGTCCCCAGGCTAAATGATGGAAAGTTGGTTAACCAGATGTAACTCTTGAGAATGTAAAAATGAAACCAAATGGACCCTTGCGGGTCCATTTGGTTTCATTTTTACACTCTCAAGAGTTAAAATATTCATCATCTGAATTAGCACCACTTAATTAAGAAGTTTACACTGTTTTGTTGGCAAAATCCAGCCTGGAATTGTGGACAAAATCAAAATAATTCTTTAATTTTAGGTCTTTGGTGTGAAAATGTAATCAAATGGTGGTCCGTGGCTCAAATGCTGAATAAATGGTGGGCCCTGGGATGAAAAAGGTTGAAAACCCCTGATATAAATCCTTCTTGAAAAGTCTGTGAGAAAAAAGTAAGTGGGAATTCACTTCTGGGCCAGGCGCTGGCGGGGAGGGACTGTGGCGCTCTACAGGTAAACATGTGCCTGGGCTCTGATCTCAGCTCACCTCTTCCTCTCTCTCTCTCTCTCTCTCTCCCCCCGCTAGCCCTCAGCTCTGACATAGCCGACCTGACCCTAGTTAACCCCGACCCCCTGGTGACCTCGGCCGACTCCTCGCTCCACTGCATCACCTCTGATTGGACGTCGTCCTCCTCCGACGGCTCTCCTGGCAGTTTCCTGGGAATGGGGCGGGGCTTCCCCCTGCAGCAGACGCAGATCCTGTCCGTCACCCAGGACTCGGCCTATCACGCGGCGGCGAAGGTCACGGAGAGCACGCGGAGCACCATGTTCGGAGAGTTCTACTGTAAGAGTAGGAACTCTGACAAGGGACGGATCTACACCTACAAGATGCTGAATGAAGGTCAGGGTCTTAGTTGTAATTACCGTAATTTCTGGACTATAGGCTGCACCTGAATATAAGCCGCACCAGCTAAATTTGGGGGAAAATACTGATTTTTTTCCATGTACAAGCCGCACCTGACTATAAGCCGCACCAGACAACAAGCTTCATGTTAGAGCAGTGGTTTTCAACCTTTTTGATACCAGGGCCCATTATTTATTCAACATCTTCACCCCACAGACCCCAAAACTAAAGATTTCTTTGGTTTTGTCCACAATTCCAGGATGGATTTTTCGCAAACAAAACAGGCAAAACATAGAGATCAAAACGACCATGACTTGTTAATTAATTGGTGCTAGTTTAGATGGTGAATGTCATAACTCTTGAGAGTGTAAAAATGAAACCAAATGGACCCGCAAGGGTCCATTTGGTTTCATTTTTACGCTCTCAAAGAGTTAACTTACATCTGGTTAACCAACATTCCATCATTTAGTCTGGAGGGCCCACCTGGAACAATCTCAGGGACCACCTGTTGAAAACCCCTGTTAAAAAAAAAAGACACCTGTAAAAATCCATAGATCGGCCGCACCGTTGTATAAGCCGCAGGGTCAAGCCGCAGGGTCAAGAGTTACATCTGGGGGGGACCACGTGGAACCCTCTCAAGGACCACTGGTGGTCCCCGAGTCCCCGACTTCCTGGACCACTGGTTGAAAACCAATGCTCTTTTGTCCTAATGAGCCCTTCACGAAGTCCCGTCTCAATCCGGCCTTGTCCAATTGGCACGTTAGAAGAAGAGGAAAGCTTGACCTGCATAGCAACAGTTGCTAAACCATTTGGACCGGTATAGAGCGGTATAGGGCTGCGCCCCTTTCATGACATCGCCCGTGTTCCAGAAACGGTTTCCTCATTCATTTTCCTCCTAGACTTTTCGAAAATGCTTAATAAAAACACGTTTGCGCCGTTGACAAAGCCAACTCGGGTCGTGACAAATCATGACAACAAACACAATATTACCATGCAATATCTAATTAGCAAGAAGTAGAAAACTGCAGGATACAACACTTTTTGTTTCGTTTTAAATCTCAGAAATTATTTGATGGTCCCGAAAGATTGTGTGTGTCCTCGTGATTTGTCACGACCCGAGTTGCCTTGGCGCAATTGTCTTTATATGAATCATTTTCGAAAAGTCTATGAGAAAAATGAATGGGGAATCTGTTTCTGGAACCGGGGCGACGTCACGAGGGGGGCGGGACTGCGCAGCTCTATTGGACACTTTGGACAGTGACTAAACTCCGCCCCAAAGGGTGGACTTTTAAGAAGGATTCCTTAAGTTCTGCTTGACCCCCCAAAAAAACAACTTTAATGACCCACATCACAGGTTTACAGGTGTACAGAAGAGAGAGAAATGTGCGTTTTATTTTGTGCAACCGTTGCCCTTGCTGTTTACAGATGTTTACTTTCTTACTACCGCCAGTCATTGAACGGATTCGTGCCTAAACTCTCAGTAAATGTTTTCTTTCTGTATTTCCCCAGCTACCATGCTGCCTGTGTCTCTGACAGTGACTGTCAACAAAGGGGACAACGTCAACATTACCTTCACCAGGAGAAAACCTTTTCAAGAGGATGCAGTCATTTATAAGAATGGTACTTTAATAACACAGATCATCAGCAAATTCCGTCCTGAATAAACAAATCAATCTAAGTTTGTTTCTCTCATGCAGTAATGCCCTGGTGAATGTATACTGAATTATGATGTATATCGTAGTAGTACTTGTAGTGTACCATACCAGGGCTTGACACTAACACTTGCCCGCTTGCCCGGGGCAAGTTAAAAAAAAATGGTGGGGCAAGTAAAGACTGCTACCTGGTTGCCCGATCGGGCAAGTGTGCAACTTAGTGCACTATAACACAACACAAGATAAATTTGTCTTGAAGGCAGTCATTGCACTCTGCCTCTGTGTCTTTCCCTGCTTTCTAGCTATCCACAATTCCAGGCTGGATTTGGGAAACAAAACAGGCAAATTAACATGCACATCAAAATGACCATTAATCTTCTACATTCTCTAGTTGTGTAGACCTGGGCTAAATAAGATGATGAATTTTAACTCTTGAGAGCGTAAAAATTGAAACCAAATGGACCCGCAAGGGTCCATTTGGTTTCATTTTTACGTTCTCAAGAGTTACATCTGCAAAATTCACAATATATTTTTGGGGGGCAAGTGACCATGAGCTGAGGGCAAGTAGAACCTGACTTGCACTTGCCCGATGGGCAAGTGCCTCCGAGACCTTAGTGTCAACCCCTGCATACCATAGTGCTGCACACTGACTCTTTATGGTCTGTGGTTAATTACTGGACCTGTGCTGTATATAGGCACTGATTGCACATATTGGTTGAATTCCAAATGTGCTTGATCCTTTTTGAGATCCTTTTTCATGGAGCATGATGATTTGCTGCAGAATCAATCAAGTGCAATCTGTATCTAATCTTCAGTGACAACCATTCACAATAATTATGAAGTACGCCCAGCGGTTTTAACACAAACAAACAATTCAATGAATATTGCACTGGAGACTGAACAGCTGCAGTTGGTTGTGTGTGCAATGCCAGCTGTTATTTCTAAATGTGTGTGTGAACTGAAAGCAAAAAAATATAGTATTATAGTATATATTATAGTATAAGTATAACATTCACGCAAACCACTTCCCACTAGCATTTTAATTGAATGAATCAGAGTATATTGAGATGTATGGATTGTGTCATGACTATGTACTTGTGCTTTGTTTGGATATAGCAATTTTATGAAGAAAAGTGAAAAAGAGGGGGCTAATTACTGCATTGAATATGACTACACTTGGTCTATCAGTAAATGCGTGTAATCTCTTGTGTTCATGTTAAAGTGCGGGTTTGTCTATAAATGTTCAAATGCTGTATAATTTATATGCTTTTGCCAAAGAATCAATGTTCATTCACCACATTTCGCATTTCACACAAACTGTCGTCAACCTTGTATCTTGATGCATGTTGTACTGCTGTTAATGCCTCGTTTCACCCCTACTACAGTATTGACTCCTTCTGCAACTCTCCTGCTCTCTTCTCTGCTTTCCACAGGTAGCTTCATTCATTCTGTTCCTAAGGATGAGATCCCTGATGTCCTCCAGTATCCTGTGGTCAACGTCACCCTCAGTGATGCAGGCCTCTACACTGCTCGCTCTATTGCTGGAGCCATGCACACCTCCGGCATCACCCGACTTATAGTCAGGAGTAAGTACTATCCAACATAGAATACACGAAGGCTTGACCCAAATAATACCCGTACCACCCGAAATGTTTGCGACATTTAGGGGTCAGGAAACTAAGCTCTCGGGAGGGCTGTTGCAGCCTGAAAGAGGGACATTTAAAAAAAAAATCATGACGTGTACACTCTCAGAAAAAGGTCCTAAAAAGAAATATCATTAACATGGTGAAACACAACTTGATGATGGAGCCGCCATGGGACCGATCCCATGAAGTGAACGGAGTTTGCGACAGCGTAACTATGTCTATACTCAGGGCCGAGTATTACCTGGGCTGAGCCTTCCCCCAGTTACCCCAACATAATGTAGAGATAGGTGGAGATCTGGGTACACAAACATAAAAAGCAAGACACTTTATTGAATCAACATGTTACTTGAAGCCTTGATGAAGTATCAATATTGATATATAAGTGCTTTTCCATCACTGAGGAGTTGAATAAAGTTCACATTTCTTTTGTCCAGAATGTAGTGTCATGATGTGGGGGTCTAAATGTGATCAGCATTGTCCACGCTGCTCCAACGGAGGCGTCTGTCATGATGACACAGGCGAATGTATTTGCCCTCCTGGTTTCACCGGACAAACATGCCAACATGGTAAGATCAACACATGCACACACATACATGCATGGGCTGCCTGTTTCATACCGATTTTAAAATGCTTTTATTTGCTTTTAAAGCCAGGCCCACTCTTTCTCATCCTTATATTTCTGAACTCTTTGAAGCTTACTAGCCTGCTCATGACCTAAGATCAGCCAGCAAGACCCTTCTCATAGTAATAATTGTGTCAACAATTACTTTGAGAAGGGCCTTGGTCAATTAGTGGTCAACTACTGTTGCCCGGTCATTCACTTTCTAAAAAAGCTGCTTTCTAAAGCTGCTTTTTAATCCCCTACTCATGTGATTTTATTTTTACTTTTTGCTGTTCTCTTCGGGTGTCTTCTTGATCCTTCCATTGTTATTTTCTGCTACGCCTTAACGTATTTTATTGTACTTTGATCTATGCTGCTTTCGATGTCTTCTGTTATACACTTTGTGACTAAATCAAAATTAGCTGTCAAAATCAACACACATCGCACGGGTGATTTCTCCCACAGACGCTCTTTCTATGATTTCTACTAATGTAGCATGACGGTTCCTTGAAAAACTAGTAATGAAGTGGCACTTTAAGGCCTATGTGTGTCGTGACCTAAATGTACCTTGGCCTGCCTTGGCTCAAGTCCTGCCAAAACATCCTTTTGTTCCTCCCATATTCAGTCTCCTTCCCTAAGCTTTCCTGTCAGTACTAATAAATAGCCACAAGACATTACAGAGAGTAGACTCACTTTCCTTGGGATAAAGAAGGCCCGCGCAAATATATATTCCAGTCTGTGTCATTATTTTAAAATAATCACAATAAGAATAAATCATTATTTGCCAACAAAGGTAAATTGTGCCGTCGTTCCTCCCAGCCATTACATCCCCTGGTTTATGGGAGTGTGGGATTTACGAACACTCACTCCCTTCACATTCGTCATGATTGTATCTCACATTTATGGAGCGTCTGGTCTGCGTCCAGAACACCAGGGGGAAACTTTAGAGAGCTAAGAAAATGTTTGGAATGTCCATCTAGCATCTAACAATCTTTCAGCATGAATGGGGTCTACGTGTGGGTAGGTAGCCTGTGTTACATTATGAGGCTTCCTATTAGGTTCCCACAAATCCCATGACTTAGGTGTAGGACAACCAATATTGTTTGTCAGTCAACAACTAATGAAATTAGATGTAATTTGTCATTACAAAACTCACAGTTTTAACATGACAGAAATGAGACATATACTCGAGAGGTTTTATGCTGTGCTCTAGTGCACATACTGAACTGGGGTTTATGAATACGCCGCACTTCATGTGGGTGTATTCAGTATGTGCAAGACCCAATGCCATTCGCTGATGTGGCAGCCAGTTGACCAATTGGGCGGGGTATTTTAGCTCTCTTGTCTGGTTGCTTTTTCCTACCTTCCTTCTGCATTATGGTTTCTGGTTATGTGATGTTTGCTTCATGTTTCCATTCCTCATGGACGGTTATTATTGTATATCCATCTCCCTGTTCTTAAAGTTTATTGATTGTATGTTGTATATTGTAGTGCTGAGCAGGGAGAAAAATGTAGCAGAGCCGAACGCCTGTGTAAAATACTATGCACACTTGTATTTTGAGTATGTAATAAATATTGGTTTAATGTTTCCGTGAGTTATCTGACTGAATGTTATTATCATTGCGTTTGTCCTAGTGTGTGGAGGCGGCAGGTTTGGACGGTCCTGCAAGGAGTGGTGTACCAACAGCCAGTGTCGCTCCCTGGTTTTCTGCCTGGTAGACCCTTATGGATGTTCCTGTGCCACAGGCTGGAGAGGATTCAACTGTAGTGAGGGTAAGACATCAACCTTACGCTTTGTTATTTGCAGTGACGGTGCGGTGAATCATCACCTAGAGCAGGGCTGGGCAATTATTTTTCCCAAGGGGCCAAATGAGATGCATAAAATATTGTAGAGGGCCAAGACTAAAGGCTGAACTAAAGTCTGTGTAATATTAATTTGATTTCAAGATAAAAGTAAGAGTAAGACCAACCATTTTGACACCAGGGCCCTCTATTTATTCAGTATTTGAGCCACAGACCACCATTTGATGACATTTTAGCCCCACAGATCCCAAAACTTTCTTCAAGATTTCTTTTGTTTTTGTCCACAATTCCAGGCTGGATTTGGGAAACAAAACAGGATAACAAAACATTCTCTGATTGAATGCCTAGACTTTGGGCTAATTCAGATGATGAATATTTTAACTCTTGAGAGTGTAAAAATGAAACCAAATGGACCCGCAAGGGTCCATTTGGTTTCATTTATACGCTCTCAAAGAGTTACACCTGTTAACCAACACTTCCATATTTAACTTGGACCTCTCTCAAGGACCACTGGTGGTCCCCGGGCCGGTAAGAGTCAGCCAAAGGGCTGCATTTGGCCCCCAGGCCGCATAATGCCCAGGTATGACCTAGAGCCAGACAGCTACTCCCCCTGTCTGTCAAAATAAACAAATGAAGTAAAGAAAAAGTCACATCAAAAATGATTGATTATACCAGTTCCATCAGTGATGTATTATGATCTTTGTTCTCTAGCGTGTCCGGAGGGTCTTTACGGAGCAGACTGTAAGCTGAGATGTGACTGCGGAGAGAAGGGAAGATGTGATCGATTCAAAGGCTGCATCTGCCCGGGAAGGCATGGAGTTAAATGTGACAAACAAGGTATAGGCACATAACATAATTTATTGTCCTTTTTGATGGCTGCTCTCTAACTGCCTGGTTGTTGAACTGGAATTAATATTTCATCATGCCTCGTTCTAAAGCTTGACGTGGAGTTTAAACAATTCTTTTGTGGGTACATAAGACCCAAAGGGAGACAACAACAGTCTGTTGCCTCCCACAATTTCCGAATGTTTCATTTCTTGTGAAACTGTTGACACAAGTCTGTAACAATCATAAAAAGGTAAATAAAAAAAACCCTAACCCTAAAAATGAGAGAAAGACATTAAACATTTGAACATTTTAGAAATGTCCCTCTTGCAGGGTGCAACAGCCCTCCTGAGAGCTCAGTTTTCTGACCCCTGATCCCTGAAATAATGATGGTTGCTTATATTCTATACAATTCCAATGTAGTACATAGTCCAATCATACATTACGGTGCTGAATGCAGTGTGATTTGTGTTGTTTCAGACAAAGCTCCAGTAGTTGTGAGTGATCTACGTGACACAGAGCTGAATGCTGGCTCTGCATTCACTGTGAATTGTTCAGCTACTGGGCAACCAGCTCCGCTGCATGGAGATATCATACTATTGAAACAAGACAAGACTGTTATAAAGGTGAGGCTATTACCAAAAATACTTAAATGTTCACCTTTATTACCACACAACCAAGGATAGTGTGGTAAAAAGCCAGAAGTACATTGAGGGAGTGCCATGTTTTTTGTATTTTTTTTTTTTTTTTTTTTTTTTTTTTTTGCAAGAATTTCTTCCCTTTTGTATTTAGGGTTTCTTCCTGGGAGCTTTCCATTCAAACATGCAAATGAAAAATACAGTAACCTAGTGACATCACACTCCTCCCCCTTTATCATACATACAACTAAAGCTGTGGGTGTGGCTTCAGTTCAGGTGGATTCACCACCCATCACCACCATAGAGTTATAATAAAAATAGAGAGTGGACTGGAGTGATAGCCCCGCCCCCTTGCCGTTCATTTCAATACAAGTTGCTCAGTGGTGCTTAGTTTGAAGCACCCGGAAGTGCGCCTATTTCCGCATTTGGACACCAAAATTTGGTGTCCAAATGCGGAAGTATTTCCTCAATGAACGCGCCCCAAGCAAGGGATCAAGGGAAGGGATTCATGAATGAGCGCCGTCGAGAACGAGCAATGGAAAAAAACTAAACAGCATCTAAAAACCAGCTTGTGTGTTTGTGGTGAGCTTATTATCTGTCATATAATACATCTGTTATGTTTTGAGAGGTAGTATATGACGTGAGGAAAAGAAAACAACTTAAATACAAACTGCCCTGTCCGCGTGCACAAAGCAAACCAGCGTGCGTGCTCTTGGGGCGCTCGTGCATCAATTCCACCCGCCTGCACTACCAAACTTACCAAACCCATTGCTTCAAGCCTGAGGCGCTATCTGTGGATGTGATCACCACCCTCTAGGCAAACCAGGCATACTTGATGAACTCGTGGGGGAGCCCAAAAAGTATTCATCCTGATAATCATGTTTTAGGGTGGAAATAAATCATGGCACCCTATATTTAAATTAGAAAACATGTTTGTGAATAATTCCTGGCCAATAATTCCTGGTCAATCCAGGGTATGGAATACTGCACGCTTCCACGAGGCTATATGGACTGTAACTAACCAATCAGTTAACAGTTGGATATCCATCCATCTGTTGCACGGGATCTACAATTACACTATAGCCATCACTATGAGAACGGTGTGACCATGTTCAAAATGTTTTTTATTAGTTTTACTTAATTGCCAACATGACAATGGCTTTTCAATCTAGTTGACTAAATCAAGTGAAGATTTTGGTCAACTAAAACCTTTGGGTAGTGTTTCTAATTATTCTACTAAAACTAGACTAAAAGGAAAACATTAGGATGGACATAGGCTGGGATCCAACTGACCTCAACCTGCTCTGTCACATGCTGCTTGTAAAAGTCCAAAGTACATAAATCAATAAATGATATGGACGAGATGTGGGTCAGGAATAAATTCCAATGGAATGTCCTTTATCTGAAACTCAACTGGCACCAGACAAAGCGATAACTCTGCTTGACACTTTCAATTATTAAAAAAAATATTTATGATAATGAAACACTGGTAATAGCAAGTTATCTTTCCACTGGGAATTAAAATCCTCACCTGGAACAATTTTCCGTCTTCCATCTTACCTTCCTTGCAATAAATGGATTATAGAGCAAGCATGCAGATGTTTTGCAACGTTTAACAAGACTAACACACGGACTTGATGCTATGCTTCATTCATAGAGACAAACAGGCTTTAGTTCCTACAAAAGGAACATTTAGGACTATATAATAGCCCAGAAATAATCTTAGTATTATTCTTAAATACAACTCATATTGTTACCATGTATTAATCAGACAGAGATCCCAACCTGGGCAAGCAATTTTGTGATGGTGGTACGGAAAATTCCCCCTTAGGAAGAAACGTCAAGTAGAACCCAACTATATGGAACTCTAGGGTTCTCTTGGGGCCTCGGCAAGTAAGATACTGTATGATCTTTATACAAGCAATAGATAGATGGGTGCAACTCTCTATCAGAGAGTTGCACCAAGGAGAGGAGCAGAAAACAGCACAGACTCAACACTAACATTACTGTCAATGAGTACCATTGCTGCTGTTGGTTTTCGCTACATGAACATTAGCTATGTGTGGGATCACATACATTAGGCAGAATATTAAATCCACACACAGGTTTGAAGTTCCAGAGCAATTGTGTTAATGGCATTTTGATTTTTTTCATACATGTGCACAATCTAAACATTGACACCCCCCACCCAGACAAACAGAAAATGGGGGGTACACTACATTAGGGGGGTGGGGGGTATGCCTCCGTAGTGTTTACAGAGGAACAAATGTCATTTGATTTTCCTTTTTCTGTCATTTCCACACAGGCGTTTGACACAATGAGTACTAGTGGTGACCAGACAACATCTGTTTTCAGAGTGGAAAAGATTACCATTAGGGACAGCGGACGTTGGATCTGTCAGGCCCGCACCCAGGCGGGGGAGATGGAGAGAGAGTTCACCATCACCGTCAAAGGTAACGTTCATACAGTGACCTCAGCCGGACAACATTATGCCCAGTATCTCTAAGGTCTCATACAGACATTTACATCGAGGCATCATTCAGGGATTAAAGTTCTCAGTACTGGGTACTGATTTCAGTCCTGAGGATTTCACAGGGGTCATTTAATTAGCTCAGTGCTTATTTGCAAAAGATCATTATCAGTCTCAAGATTTTTTTTTTTTACTTTAATCCCTGAGCATTGGAGGAAGGCCTCTCTCATCCCGATTCGATGAAAGGCTTTTATCCCAAAGCCCAAACTGAAACTAGGGTTTTTGACCCACAGGGGCTCACTGGGGACAGTCCTTATATGGTCACCACACTCTACCACAGTAGGGGGTGTTAGACCCCCTACCACAGTAGGGGGTGTTAGATAAAAAAAAAGAAGAAAAAAATAACAATATTTGATTTAAGTGAAATCACTTACTAAATACGTTTTAAAAATCAGTTGTCAAGAAAACTACTTCTTCTGTTCTACTGATGTCTGATGGTATGAATGAACACAATGTTTGGCACTAATTAATCCAGCGGTTTTGCTCCACACAGACTCACACAACATGCTAAGCTCTGGCCTGACAGCTTGTCACATATTCAAGTCCCGTTTATGACAACCTTTGCTGCATGTCTCTCCCCTTCTGTCTCGCCCTCCAGAACTGGGCATCACACAGCTGGGAGTACAGTTAAAATGTTGGAGAGTTTAATGGTCAAAATTTGAATGTCATTAAATATTGCATCAGTTTTGCAACCTCTCCTCTCTCCTCTCCTCTTCATTGTGCTCTATGAGTTGAGAACTTTTATCTTTCGTCAATCCTCATTCTCTCTCCTCTTCTCTTTCGCTACCTCCACTCGGTCACTGCATCTCTAAATCTTGCAGAGCCCCCCACCCCCCAGTATCCGCCCATCCTGAATGCCAGCGGACCGTACCGATTGTCCGTCTGGGTCAACGTCGATCAATATCTGGGTGACGGACCTTTGAAGTCTGTCAAAGTCTTCTACAAGCAAGTCAACACATCAGTGTGGCACACTGTTGAAGGTATGGAAGCCTGCCCTACACAATCAAATTCAACGTGTTTATTTACAGTAACAGTGTACGAATGGCCCCACAATGCACTCCAGATTCAAAAGAACAGTAGCAAAACGACTAACCGTCTGTCTCCCGTATTTGTCTCTGGGTTTGGGTTTTAACATCTCTCAGTGAACGGTCGGCTGGTCCGGTTAGAGAAGCTTCTACCCAGCAGCCAGTATGTGGTCTTCGTGCAGTTGAGTCGTCATGGCAACGGAGGGACCGGCTACCCGGGGCCAGAGGCAACATTCAGCACAACGATGCTAGGTGACTTTTTACACACATCCTTGTATGTCAGTCAATAATAATAACAACTACAATACACTTGTACATAGACAGTGTATGGTGTGGACCACCAGTGGTCCCTGAAAGGATTCATCAAAATATTCATCGTCTGAATTAGCCCAGGTCTACACAACTAGACAATGTAGAAGATTAATAGTGATTTTGATCTGTATGTTGGCCTGCTTCCGTGGCTCCGTGGCAGTGTTGTTTTTGTCGACTAAGACTAAGACTAAAGACTAAGTCGACTAAGTTTTTTGATATTTAGTCGACTAAGACTAAGACTAAGACTAACAAAAATGAATTTCAGAAGACTAATTGGGACTAAAAGATGTGTGTTTTCAAAAGACTAAGACTAAGACTAAGACGAAGACTAAATCATAACCTAAGACTAATGGAAATAGGAAACATTTTTAACTTCTTTTTATCGTTCTTTTTAAGTATGTGAACATATCTGCAGTATAGATTGCATAGGAGGAAAGGAACTTATTACAAATGCAGTAATTGTATACAAAGAAATAAAACCAGACATCTTTCATACTAAAAACTATACATCTGTATAACATATGTAAACCTACAATGCATTTGTATGTAAGACTAAACTATACCAAGACTAAGACTGAAAGACTAAGACTAAAAAAAGACTAAGACTAATAAAAGACTAAGACTGAGACTAAGACTAAATCGATGCTAATATTTCGTCGACTAAGACTAGACTAAAAAAATGAATTTCAGAAGACTAAATGGGACTAAAAGACTAAATGTGTGTTACTCAAAAGACTAAGACTAAGACAAAATATTCTCAAACAAACAACACTGGTCTCCGTGGCTCAAATGCTGAATAAATAGTAGGCCCTGGTATGAAAAAGGTCTTTCTGATGAATTCCGTACAAATGCACCGCAATGTAAACAGCTTGCGTTGTGTTGTTAGCATAACGTTTGACCGTACATGTGCAGTACCAATAACTAATTTGTAAATAATGTTTTCATGCTTATTCAGAAGTACACATTTTTAGACTCCAATACATGAGTATGTAACACAGCTGGCTACTGTGTCTGTCAGTCATTCTAGAGAATTTTGTCTCTTTAGGCATTTAGATAGGAGGGTAGAGGTGGGCAAAGTGTCAAACCTGGCTCTGCCTGGGATCGAACCAGGGATGTTTTAACATACCTGTACTGTAGTGTAGCTGCACAAAGCATGGTGCACGACATTACTGTTCCCCTGTTGAGAACTTCTTTGGATAGTTGAACATACAATGACATTACGTAGCTTCTTGTCATTAGTTAATTGGCTAATGCCTTGCCTGGGTCCCGCCCTGAA
The DNA here is from genome assembly GCA_039105355.1 of Benthosema pterotum. Lineage (NCBI taxonomy): Eukaryota > Metazoa > Chordata > Actinopteri > Myctophiformes > Myctophidae > Benthosema > Benthosema pterotum. The sequence continues at coordinate 4,555,946 of CM076966.1, forward strand.
TCATCACCTTAAATTATTTTCCCTGGGGGTTCAGGTCTGGTGACGCGGTCTTGGCCATTAGTATTAGTTGAAAGTCTGAATACAGCAGCTGATAGGCTGACAGCCCTGTCACTCAACAGTGTCAAACAACAAACATGGCGGCCGCCACTACCCCCACTATTTTGAATACTGCTGCTTTGACAATGCTCATTCCATAAACTGCTGTGGTGGGGGAAGGCTTTCAGACTAAATAATGAAGTGAAACGAAATAATATTTCAGACTGAGTGTCAGGGCAAGTTAATGTATGCTATGCTTTTGGTTACTTTAATGCTTATTTATTTATTTACTTACAACATAGCTATGCTTTTGGGTACTTTTGGCTATGCTTTTGGTTAGTTTTGGGCAGAGTTGGGGATAACGAGTAACGAGTAACGAGTAACGAGTAATATTACTACTTTTTCAGGTAACGAGTAGTGTAACGAGACTACCTCCTAGAAAATAGTAATAATATTACAGTTACTTCTACTAATATTACTTAGTTACTTTTGTCATGCTGCTGCGTTCAACAGTATTGTGTTGGTGAAGGGAGATGAGCTAATGTCACTTTAGCTTGATCGGAAAAAAGATGAGCAGCGGATTTTTATTAGGCAGACGTACAAAGACATCTGGTGTCAAAGCTGCGACATTGAGGCGTCAGAAACGTAGCGCTGGAGAGCTGTTTGTGCAGCTTGTTGTCCCTATTTATTGTCCTGATCCTCAATAGAAGTCTATGTAGAAGAGCCGCGCTTGGACTGGCCACTTAAAGAGAACGGAGTTGGCGCTATACTGCTCTGCTTTGCGCTTACCGGTGGATTCTTTGTTGAGATTTGAATCGAAAAAATCTCAGTCCATTCTTACCCGATTGCAATAATTCCAACTGTGGTCCAAGTATATCCAAGGATATTTTCATTTGCCATATAAGTCATGCGTTTATAATATGAGTTTATCACACAATAGCTGGGGGAAATGTCCACATTTACAAACATAGCAACAACACTGGTTAGCAAACTGCCCCCCACTCTGGGCGTTTTGGTGTAGAACATATCATGACCTTCTACAAAAACCTAGGTGTTTGCAAAGATGAGTTTAAACTGGAAATGGTAACAACGGAGGTGGTGTTCAAAAAACTGAGTGCCCTCCAACCCCACAAGGCCACTGGGCATGACAACATTCCCTCCAAATTCCTTAGTGACTCAGCCAGCTCTATAGCTCCAATCATCACACACATAGTCAACCTCTCCATCAAACAAGGACAGGTCCCCCAAGATTTCAAACTGGCCAAAGTAACCGCCTTGCACAAGAAAGGGAGCAAATTAGACCCCGGTAACTACCGCCCGATCTCTATTCTAACCTCCATCTCGAAAGTGATGGAGAAAATAGTGTACGAACAGGTGGAGAAGTACCTGGCCTCAAAAAAACTAATGTACGAATTTCAATCTGGCTTTAGAACATCCCACTCCACTGACACATGCCTCCTCTACTTGAGTGACCACATCAGGCAGGAAGTGGATGATGGCAAATACTGCGGCATGGTCATGCTGGACCTCCAAAAGGCCTTTGACACCGTGAACCACTCCATACTGCTTAACAAACTGAGAGCAATTGGTTTCGATAGCATATCAGTGAGCTGGATGCAGTCCTACCTTGAGGGGAGAGAACAGATGGTGGAGGTAGATGGAGCTCTGTCCCCTCCTCTCCCTGTGAGCTGTGGTGTTCCACAAGGGAGCATACTAGGGCCTCTACTGTTCCTTCTATATGTGAACGACATGACATCAGCCTGTGACTGCAAATTGTTCTTGTTTGCCGATGACTCAGCACTGCTGGTCTCGCACAAGGACAAACAGCAGGTCGAAAAAGTCCTCAGCTCCGAACTCAGTAGAATCTGCACCTGGCTCGCCGATAACAAACTATCACTACACCTTGGTAAAACCGAATCCATACTCTTTGGTACAAATGCTAAGCTCAGTAAGGCAAATGGCTTCACTGTCAAAGTGGGGGACAACATTATCACCCGGAAAGAAGAAATTACCTACCTGGGTTCCATCCTGGAGGCAAATCTTTCCGGTGATAAAATGGCCACCAACGTAATCAAAAAGGTCAACCAAAGAACTAGATTCCTATACAGGATCTCCTCACTGGTCAACAAAGACACTCTGAAGACCATAACTGGAGCCCTGGTACAAGGTTACTTTGACTATGCCTGCACCTCTTGGTACCACAGCACCTCAAAAACCTTAAAAACAAAGCTACAGACCTCCCAAAACAAACTTGTCAGACTGTTACTTGGCCTCACACCCCGAACCCACCTCACCCCTGCCCACTTCGACAGTTTGGGTTGGCTTAGGGTTGATGACAGAGTACAACATCTCGCAATGGGCTTGGTCCACAAGATACGATACTCTACCAAAATACCCTTGTACCTATCCAAATACTTCCTTAATGTCAATGAGGTACACTCCCACAACACCAGAGGGAGTGCTACTAACCATGTCCAACCCAGATTTGGCACAAACAAGGGACTTAATTCCTTCCGCTCATATGCCACCAAAATGTGGAATGCCCTACCAACAGTCATAAAGGCATGTGAATCCCTTGACTCCTTCAAAACCGCTCTCAAAGGGCACCTACAGATGGCTGCAATTCTAAACTGGCCTCTGTAAAACTAAAATGTATATAAAATCCCCCCACCCACCCCGCCTCTCCTCATTGTACATTTCTCTTTTCCCTTTTTTACCCCCACTATGATTTTGCCTCCATGATTTGCTGCTTCTGATTTTACTGAAGTAGTTGTTTTGTATGTACGGTATTTGAATGCCTCAATGAAATGAACAAGTTGGCCACTATTGTAAACAAGTGTATGCTTAACTAGTGTGTCCAATCAGTTTTTCAGATTTGATGTAGTTGTACTTGAATTGTACTGTAATTCTCCAAGCTGTTATCAGTTTTGTAGCAGTGTGTACTTGACTTGTACTGTAACTCTCATCTCTGTTAATAAAAATTTCATTCATTCATTCATTCATTCACACTCATAGCCTGCCTGTATGCGCTGTCTGTCAGGGGATTTCCCATAGGCTACACAGCTGTTCTGATTATGCGATGCCAGTGGCTTAATCATCAATTAAGCCACTGGAGCTATAAGCCCTCATATACTCAATATTAAATCAAAATGATCTTATGCTTATGTATGTTTATCATACATTTTAATTTTGCATTAAAACATAGTTGACAGACAGAACTGTAACTAAATAACAATCCACTGACTGAAATAACACCCTACTGCAACTATGTAATCTATGGTAGGCTATATGTTAATCATGTGTGGCATATAAATATTAATATATTTTAGTATTTTTTTCCAGGGTGGGATGTCTGTATTCATTCATCTAAATACATTTATCTAAATACATCCATCCATCTTCACCTGCTTATCCGTAGTCGGGTGGTGGGGGCAACAGTCACCCAATTGATGTTTGGCTGATTGGTGACTCTTGTTATTATTCTTCATTAGATTCAGCTCTAAAAGAAGCTGACAGATTGTGTAGTTGTAGCTAATTTCCTTTTTTCAGGGATCTGGGTGCAAAAGTAATATAAAAAAGTAATATGTAATATACTACATATTACTTTTGCATCCAAGTAATAAGTAGTGTAATATTATTACTTTTCTAAAGGGGTAATAAGTAATAAGTAATATATTACTTTCCTAAGTAATATTCCCCAACACTGGTTTTGGGTATGCTTTTGGGTACCTTTGGGTACTTTTGGGTATGCTTTTGGGTAGTTTTGGGTACTTTTGGGTATTTTGGGGGATGCTTTTGGGTAGTTTTGGGTAGTTTTGGGTATTTTGGGGGATGCTTTTGGGTAGTTTTGGGTACTTTTGGGTATTTTGGGGGATGCTTTTGGGTAGTTTTGGATACTTTTGGGTATTTTGAGGGATGCTTTTGGGTATAGTTTTGGATACTTTTGGGTATTTTGAGGGATGCTTTTGGGTAGTTTTTGGATACTTTTGGGCATGCTTTTGGGTACTTTTGGGTGGTTTGTGGTACTTTTGGGTATGCCTTTGGGTACTTTTGGGTAGTTTGGGGTATGCTTTTGGGTCCTACTACAATTAGTAGGACACCGTTAGAGTCTACAGCCCTACACTACTAACCAACAGTCACCATCCATCCGTCATCACTGCAGATCTACCACTCCCTACATCTCTCCGTCTGGCTGCGGTGAGCCAGACCTCCCTCTGTCTGTCCTGGAACTCGGTGGGGGTCGAACAGAGCTCTTTTAAGGACCAGTGGAACTACGTGGTCACCTGTCTGCAGGTCAGTGCTACTACACAGACAACATCCTGGACAGTGGCGTTTCTAAGCAATTTGGAGCCCTAGGCAAGATTTTCCCTTAAGGGGGGCTCCAGGGAAAATCTCCTGTGACATCATATCTATGACGGGCACAGCAAAATGGCGCCCCCAAGGGATGAAAATATGAAAAAATTTTTATAAACTAAAGAACATATGATGTGTGTTTTAAATGTTTCATTCTAGTTATAGAGGACAAATATAATGTATTTATCCATATGAGGCTAATTAGCCTCATATGGAGTGTTAGAGTGTTACAAAGGGATAAGTGAGAACGGATTTTCCTGGGTAGGGATTAATACAGTACATTATTTGTCAGTATATTATTATCGACTTAGCCCGCTGACTAACTGACATTTTTCAGAGCTCGGATCCCAACTATGTCCACACTGAGCATTTGCCGGCTAACTCCACCGGCCTGGAGATCATCGGCCTGCTGCCACGGCACAGATACGAGTGCAGGGTGAGGACGGTCACCAAAGCTGTGGGTCAGGACAGCCGTCCTGTCGCTGCATGGACACTCAGTAACGGTACATTTGATTCAGCTGTGTCTTTCCCCACAGTACAGTAAAGTAGGCTATAGATCAGTGGTTTTCAACCAGGGGTCCTTGAGAGGATTCCAGGTGATACGCAGCTAAATCATGGACACTTGGTAACCAAATGGAGCCTTATAGTAAAATCATTTTACACTCTCAAGAGTTAAATTATACTTGAAGGGGAACTACACCCATTTTCAACATTTTAATATTAATATATCTTAGAGATGTTGTGTGGACATGATAAAAAAAAAGTTCCCCCAATTCTGTATTTCCTAAAAATATAGGTCTGAAAAAATCATTAACATGGTGAAATACATCTGATGACATCATCAACATGTATTTCACCATGTTAATGATTTTTTTTTTCTTTCAGAAGCCCTTTTTTAATTTTGAAAATAAGTGGAATTCCCCTTTAAACATGTGAAATACTTCATTTTCAAAAATCTACACAATTAGCAATTGTAGCAGAATTGTTATTTTGAACATTGAAAATCCTTTAGTTTTGGGTCCGTGGATAAAATGCAGAATAATTAGTGGGCCCTGATATCAAAAAGGTTGAAAACCACTGCAATAGATACTGTAGATCAGGGGTGGCCAACCGGTCACAGACTAAGAGCCACGTTTTTCATTGTGTTACTGCAAAGAGCCACATCAAAGAGGATTCCAGGTGGTCCCCAGGCTAAATGATGGAAAGTTGGTTAGCCAGATGTAACTCTTTGAGAGCGTAAACATGAAACCAAATGGACCCTTGCGGGTCCATTTGGTTTCATGTTTACACTCTCAAGAGTTAAAATATTCATCATGTGAATTATCCCAAGTCTACACAACTAGAGAATGTAGAAGATTAATGGTCATTTTGATCTGTATGTTTGACTGTTTTGTTTTCTCTGAAATCCAGCCTGGAATTGTTGACAAAAGTAAACAAAATCTTTAGCTTTGGGGTCTGTGGAGCTAAAATGTCATCAAATGGTAGTCCATGGCTCAAATTTTGAATAAATGGTGGGCCCTGGTATAAAAAAAAGGTTTTTGATGGTTTCATGTGGAAGCCCCTTAAGAGCCACATGTAACCAGCTGAAGAGCATGCGGCTCGCGAGTCACAGGTTGGCCACCCCTGCTGTAGATGGATAGCGTTATATTATGTACACATTATTTATTTATTTAGAGGGGAATTCCACCCATTTTCAATATTTCACTATTCGTTTATATGAGATGTTGTGTGGACATTCTGTGTTTCCTAGAAATGGAGTACCTAAAATAATCATTCACATGATGAAACACATCAAGTTGTGTTTCACCATGTTAATGTTTATCTCTTTTAGGACCTATTTTTACAAATGGAACCAAATGCACACATTCGGGTTCATTTGGTTCCATTTGTATGCTCTCAGAAAAAAAAAATCTTGAAAAGAGGTGTAATTCCTTTTTAACCCTTAGTGTACTGAACCCGTTTTGGTGTTCTAAGCACTATGTTTTAACTATTGAAAAATAGCAGATCTACAAGCTCATAGCGCGCCACCGAGTGGCGCGCTATGAGCTTGTATCTCTGCTATTTTTGAAAAATCGTGAAAACGTGGTGCAAATCTTTGAATCTCTGTCTAGAAATCTAGACAGGACACAATGGGGTAATCATTCATTTGTGTGCCGTCACTTTACAACAACCTCCATCATGTTGTGTGTCTGTATCTGCAGTGTTGCCTCCACCTCCCTCCAAGATCATGAGCTGTAACATCAGTGACACGTCGGCCATTATTACCTGGACGTTACCTGAGGGACACTCCATTAATAAGGTATATATTATGTTGTTCTGTGTTACATGTTTTATTACTGTATGTTTCCTACAGTGTAGCAACATGGTCCTGTTGGTTCTGTATTTGACTGCACCCTGTATTGATTACTTTTCTGCCAAGGTATTCAATCAAATATGTGTGAAGTTTGCATGTTCTCCCCGTGTCCCCTAGGGTAGATACCCTCACAAAAACATGCTGTAATCCTGGACTCTAAACTGCCTCCCCCTGGTCAGCCGGGGCGCCTGATGGAGGGGACAGGAACTGGTTGGAATAACGTGTTCCTTCCACGCGCTACGTCCAACCAGGGAAACTCCCCCCTGTCAGGTGAAAAGAAGGCAGCTTGGACTCCTCATGCATTGAAGGAAGCATGAGGCCAGTCCGCTGCCTCCCCAGGTTGGTGGAGGGTGTGTAGAGCCCAGGATCACATTAGGAATTGGCACTGGGTGAAAAAATGGGCTACAAAATCGTGAAAAAAAATATATATATATATATTAAAAAAAATATATATATATATATATATATATATATATATATATATATATATATATATATATATATATATATATATATATATATATATATATATATATATATATATATATATATATATATATATATATATATATATATATATATATATAACCATTTTTGTGTTTGGTTTTGTCATCTGAAGCATTCTTCCAAAAATAAAAGCTAATCTTTAGCTATTTATTTTAGAAGAATTCTTTGGATTAGAAGGACTTAAAGGGGATTTTTAAAGTCAGCTTCAGGTCTAAATGTGGTAATATTGATTTGTATAAATGTGTATTTATTCTTATTTATGTATGATTGGTGTTTACTGTGTGCTGTAGGTACTGATCCGTTTCCAGGACATAGCCGTACCTGACTTCCGCCAGGTAGCAGAAATCACTGTCCAGGAAGAGAACCAGGTAATACACATCTACACTACAGTATTCATTATTCTAAACACTCCATGCTACTTAAATGCCCATATAGGGCTTCTATACATACAGTACAGTATGCCTGCCTTATGTTTAGTTTGAGATTTATTGGAGCTTGATTAAATACAGAGATCTGTGTATATATTTTATATAGGATATTGAAAGGAAATAGGCTTATCAGGGCTTGACACTAACACTTGCCCGCTTGCCCGGGGCAAGTAAAAAAAATGGTCGGGCAAGTGAAGTCTTGAAGGCAGTCATTGCACTCTGCCTCTGTGTCTTTCCCTGCTTTCTAGCTATCCACAATTCCAGGCTGGATTTGGGAAACAAAACAGGCAAATTAACATACACATCAAAATACCTAATCTTCTACAGTCTCTAGTTGTGTAGACCTGGGCTAAGTAAGATAATGAATTTTAACTCTTGAGAGTGTAAAAATGAAACCAAATGGACCCGCAAGGGTCCATTTGGTTTCATTTTTACGTTCTCAAGAGTTACATCTGCAAAATTTACAATATATTTTTGGGGGGCAAGTGACTATGAGCTGAGGGCAAGTAGAACCTGACTTGCACTTGCCCGATGGGCAAGTGCCTCGGAGACCTTAGTGTCAACCCCTGCTTATGAAATGTGATGATGAGGTACAGCTGTACGGCTTCAGTGTCTTGCTCAAGGACACACGGTTGTTGATGAAAAACATTAACTGCTGCAGCATTTAAACCTGTAAAATGGTATTTTAGCTGTTTGAATTAAATTAATGCATTAAATAACGTATCCAAATCCACGATAAATGAACAAAACTATTACAGTGGTGAGCACTTGAGATTGTCACCAGTGTTACCCATGTATGTGTTAACCGCCTGGTAACACTGGCTAGTTCAGGGGTCAGCAACCCAAGATGTTGAAAGAGCCATTTTCGACCCTAAATTAAAAATCTGTCTGGAGCCGCATTTTATTTTTATTTTTTTCCTGAGAGTGTGCAAATGTGAACCAAATGGACCCTGGCGGGTCCATTTGGTTCCATTTGCACACTCTCAGAAAAAAAGGTCCTCAAAGAAAAATCATTAACATGGTGAAACACAACCTTTCTTCAGAAATGGAGTTTCTAAAAAAAATAAAAAATAAAGGAGTTTTACAGAACTCCATTTCTAGTCTATATTAATGACATAGTAAAGGTATATTAGTAAAGGTATATTAATGACATAGTAAACTGAGTAAACCTTTGAAAATGGGTGGTTCAGATTGAAAGCTCCACCTCTGATAACTGCTGGGCTTTTTTGACATGGCCAAGTGCTACTTTAACTGGCAACTGTCAGACAGCGCAACGCGTTTTGGGTGACTGAAATGTTTATATTATTTTGGTGTGGATCACCCCAGTGTGTGTATGTAATAGTGCTACAGCCACTGAGCCACTAGGGCTGTGTTCTAGAGCCGCATGCGGCTCCTGAGCCGCAGGTTGCTGACCCCTGGGCTAGGTGGTACCACAACGTTCCATGCTGTCACCATGCTGTATTCCATGTAATCCGCTCTGATGTGTTGTGATGTGATATCTCATTGAAACCAGGTCCAGTCTGGTCAGCCTGATCAGGTCCATTATCAGCCCAGCCACTTCCAGCTGAGGGGACTGAAGGCTGACACGTCCTACCTGGTGGAGATGTGGAGCGAGAACAACGTGGGCGAGAGCGTGGAGAGACCACGCATCAACATAAAGACACTCACTACCCAGGAGAACAGCCGTAAGATCTATCCTCCATCCATCCATCCAGTGTTATACTGTTTGTACCCTGAATGATGTAGTCACCATGTGACCATGTGGTCAGTGGTCAGGTCAGTGAGCTGCTATCTGTCCGTATCTCCAGGTCTGTCCGGGGCTCTAGCTGGGGAAGGAAACATGTTGGTGTTTGCCATCCTGGGCTCAGCCGGAATGACCTGCGTGACGATCCTGTTGGCGTTCTGCATCGTCTTGCAGCTGAAGAGAGCCACGTTCCAACGACGGATGGTGCAGGCCTTTCAGAACATAGTGGTGAGTCCATTTATTTTAATTCACGTAATATGTAAACTATGTACTTAACTTACTCTTACTCATATCATGTTCTAGTATAGAGGGCTGTAGGGTAGGGGTGTCATGATGGTGGATGCTTGGGCAGTCAGGGATCTTTACCACTCTCGGTCTTCGGCTGTGCATAGCAGAGTTTGTAAGCTGCGGCCAGATCCATTCCTTAAAGGAGAATTCCACCCCAAAATGCTTTCTTACATTTATTTGCAGTTGATTTATTTCCCAAAAAAAGTGATTCTGTTGTTATTTTGTGGGGGGAAAAAACATTATTGGCTATTCCTCTATCCCAGAATATTCTTAGAATATGGGATGGGATATTGTTCAAATTCAGCAGTGGTTCAGCCATAAATCATACACCATGCCCCCACCTTTTGTGACAGCTCAACCACAGCTGAACCGTAAGTGTGAATGTCAACACACTATTGACATGGTGGGGAGACAATATAGAGCACAACATTGTCTTTTTTTGAGAAATGGAAATAGGTGAATTTTAACAATATTCCATTGCCCAATTCTAAGCTCATGTTGGGGTAGGGGAAATAGCCAATAAAGAGGTTTTTTTTTAGGATTGCTCTCAGTGAAGTATGTCTTGACCAGTAGGACAGTTACGCCAGTTTGCGACTCTTACTGTTCAGAGTAGAGGCTCCTGTTTTGGCGCAACGGTCCATTATCTAATGCAGGGGGTTTTCAACAGGTCGTCCGGGGACCACCAGTGGTCCTTGAGAGGGTTCCTTCCAGGTGGTCCCCAGCTAAGTTGTTTAACCAGATGTAACTCTTGAGAACGTAAAAATGAAACCAAATGGACCCTGACGGGTCCATTTGGTTTCATTTTTACACTCTCAAGAGTTAAAATATTCACCATCTGAATTAGCCCCAAGTCTACACAACTAGAGAATGTAGAAGATTATTGGTCATTTTGATCTGTACCTTTCACTGTTTTGTTTCCGCAATATCCAGCCTGGAATTGTGGACAAAAGCAAAAGAAATCTTTAGTTGTGGGGTCTGTGGGGCTGAAAATGTCCTCGAATGGTGGCCCGTGCCTCAAATGCTGAATAAATGGTGGGCCCTGGTATGAAAAAAGGTTGAAAACCCCTGATGTAATCAATGTACAGTACTATGTAAAGTCATTTTTAATTGACCTAGTTTTGAATCTACCCTAACAGAGAGACGAGCCGGTGGTCCAGTTCAGCTCCAGCACCATGAACCTGCCCAACAAGAAACCCAGCAAGGTCCCAGAGCCCACCCTGGCCTACCCCACGCTGGAGTGGAGCGATATCAAGTTCCAGGACATCATTGGGGAAGGAAACTTTGGCCAGGTCCTGAAAGCTCGCATCAAGAAGGACGGCCTCAGGATGGACGCTGCTATAAAACGCATGAAAGGTAGAGGTCCAATAACAGTCAGTTCATAGCTTAGCAGTAAATACATTGTTAGGTATTGATAATTATACTGTATACTGTAGGCCTGTAGATTATCAAGGCAAAATGAAAAAAAAAAAGTTGCTTGAAGACAACTGTTAAAGAGGGGGTGCCGTGATTTTTGTATTTTTTCCAATTCTGTACATGTTTAAGAGGTGACATTATGTAAATAGACCCCTTGGTGTGTTTTTTATGTGCAATGATGTCTTCCCTTTGTATTTAGGGTTTCTTCCTGGGGGCTGAACCTTTCCAGTTAAACGTGCCAATGAAAAAAACTTCAATATAGTGACATCATGTGTTCAGCCCCTCCCCTAACTCCTCCCCCTTCATCATGCAACTAAAGCTGTGGGTGTGGCTTCAGTTCAGGTGGATCTCCACCCATCACCACCCACCAGGCAAACCAGGCATACTTAATGAACTGGTAGGGTGGAACCATAAAAATGACAGTTTAACAAACACTGTACACTTTTTGGGGGAAAAAATCTTACTTTTCATATAACAATAATACCTGATGATTATGTTTTAGGGTAGAAAAAAATCATGGCACTCCATCTTTAACCAAATATACCGTTGGCCTTTCTTCATACATGTTAAGCAGAGTTGTTGCGCACATCCATAAAGTGCTGGTGCTGTACTAAAAACAAGTGCTATAAAAACAAGAACTAAAAACAAGTGCCTTCACCTGATGAAGGCCAGCAAATGGGCGAAACGTCGTTGAACATGTCAGTGTTTTAGCACAATAAAGCACTGTGGAGCAGAAGCTGTGTGCGGCCTTGTTTCTTGATTTTTCTTGCACTTTCTTCATACATGGTCTATCGTTCACCTGAAGCTGTCCATCTGTTATTTATGAATAAATGATCTGTTTGTCTCAGAATACGCCTCCAAGGATGACCATCGGGACTTTGCTGGAGAGCTGGAGGTGCTGTGTAAACTAGGACAACATCCCAACATCATCAACCTACTGGGAGCCTGCGAGCACAGAGGTGTGTGTGTGTGCATGCGTGGCTGCATGCATTCGTACTGTTGGGTATTGTTTTCCAAAGTCTATCCTCCTGTCTCCTGACCATTATTACCGTAATTTCCGGACTATAAGCCGCTACTTTTTTCACATGCTTTTGACCCTGCGGCTTATACAACGGTGCGACCAATCTATGGATTTTTACAGGTGTTTTTTTTAACAGGGGTTTTCAACAGGTGGTCCGGGGACCACCAGTGGTCCCTGAGAGGGTTCCCGGTGGGCCCTCCAGACTAAATAATGGAAAGTTGCTTAACCAGATGTAACTCTTTGAGAGCCTAAACATGAAACCAAATGGACCCTTGCGAGTCCATTTGGTTTCATGTTTACGCTATCAAGAGTTATGATATTCACCATCTAAATTAGCACCGCTTCATCAATAAGTCATGGTCATTTTGATCTCTAGGTTTTGCCTGTTTTGTTTGCGAAAATCCATCCTGGAATTGTGGACAAAACCAAAAGAAATCTTTAGTTTTGGGTTTTGTGGGGTGAAAATGTCGTCAAATGGTGGTCTGTAGCTCAAATGCTGAATAAATAGTGGGCCCTGGGATCAAAAATGTTGAAAACCACTGCTCTAACATGAAGCTTGTTGTCTGGTGCGGCTTATAGACAGGTGCGGCTTATACAAGGAAAAATCAGTATTTTGCCCAAAATTTATCTGGTGCGGCTTATATTCAGGTGCGGCTTATAGTCCAGAGATTACGGTATTATTATTATTGCTCTCTCTTCCTTTCAGGATACCTGTATTTAGCCATAGAATATGCTCCCCACGGCAATCTACTGGACTTCCTAAGGAAGAGTCGGGTTCTGGAGACTGACCCAGCCTTCGCCATCGCCAACAGCACAGCCTCCACGCTCACCTCACAGCAGCTGCTGCATTTTGCAGCTGATGTTGCGCGAGGCATGGACTATCTCAGCCAAAAGCAGGTATATATAGGTGACAGACCTGGTTTTCCAGGGAAAACAGGATCTTTGAGGCTCGGCCCTATCTTGGCGAAACACCTTACCCCTTATTGCTAAACATATTAACATTTTTACTACTTTTAAAATCATCCTAAGATTCAACTAATTCATCTACATTGACTCGTGAGCTTCAGAAATATTGAAGTTACAAGTATAAGATGCTAAAGACTATAAGATGTATGCGGGTTTCATAACACTCCTTTCCTTTCTCTTTTAGTTCATCCATAGAGACCTGGCAGCCAGGAATATTCTCGTTGGTGAAAACTATGTTGCCAAAATCGCTGACTTTGGTCTTTCAAGGGGGCAAGAAGTCTACGTCAAGAAAACAATGGTATATAATATTCAGGTTTTGGTGCCTAGACTGCTCATTCATTCCTATAAAGCTGCAGATTCAACGGTGTTAACTGTTATGTTGTTCTCTCAGGGTCGTCTGCCTGTTCGATGGATGGCCATTGAGTCTCTCAACTACAGTGTCTACACCACCAACAGTGACGTGTGAGTAACCTTGGAATTGCATCTTATCACACAAAGCCGATGGAAATATTACATAAAACTGAAGGCAGTATATATAGTATTGCAAACACCTGTCAAGATGGAGAAATAATACTGGAATTTTATGAATCTGTTCCCCAAGTCACTGAGTCACAATCAGTGAATTATTTTACCTTTAATACTTGCCCTCTGTCTTTTCTCAGGTGGTCTTATGGAGTTCTGCTTTGGGAGATTGTCAGCTTAGGTATGAATCTACATAAAAAAAAAATTTTTTTTAATCTGTTATACATTTGTAAATATTTTGCGATTCAACACTATAGGTTCTAAAGTTCCTTTGATATCTGGGCAACTCAGGAAAAAAACAAAAAACAAAAAACGCCAAAAACATAATTGTCTTTTGATTTTCTCAAGATCACAGCATTCAATGCATCAAATTCCAATACGAGTTAAAGCATACTGTACAGCAAACTTGCCTGAAAAGCATGAACCCTATTAGAATAGTTGCAACTCAACAAATAAATTGTTTTGTGTCACACTGCCCTCTGCAGGGGGAACGCCATACTGCGGTATGACCTGTGCAGAGCTGTATGAGAAACTGCCACAACACTACAGACTGGAGAAACCTCTCAACTGTGACGATGAAGTGTGAGTACATGACTACAAAGTGTTACCAATGAACAAACTTTACTTGATTTGAGGTCTAGTTGTAGTAGTAATGATCGATTAATGTCATTAATATGATTAATTTAAGAGGAATATCACTGAAGTAGGCCTTAATCTGTGATTGCCCATCAGCTTTTTATATTATTATTGTGTAGATTTTGTTTCATATGTGTGACGCTGCATGTCTTATGTGTGACGCATGCACGCACAGGCAGACAGATGTTTCTGCCTGGCTTGCATAGTAATATGGTTCACTGTGTTAGAGTGTTCTCAATTAATGTTAATCTTCATAGGTATTCAATAACCTTAACAATGTTGTTGAGAAAATACAATATTATGGCACAATGAGCCCTTCTCAAAACTCAACCCTTTGGGGCAGAGTTTAGTCATTTTCCAATGCCAGTCCAAACAGTTTTAGCAATTGTTGCAACCGGTATGCAGGTCAAGCTTTCCTGGTCAAGCTTTCCTTTTCTATTGTGTCTATTGGACAAGGCCGGATTGGGAGGGGCTTAGTGAAGGGTTCAATTTAGGCATTTATACTTAACTAAATTGAGCGATAAACTGATATATATTTGGCCGTGGAGCTGAAAATGTAGGCTTACTGTGCCAAGTCTATTTTTTTAACTTTACGTAAAGTTTCAAAAATAGCAGATGTACACAAGCCTGTGTTTGGAACCCCCTCCTTAATGACTATTGATTAACTATTATCCTGTCATCAGATATGACCTGATGCGACAGTGTTGGAGGGAAAAGCCCTATGAGAGACCATCCTTCTCACAAACCCTCATGTGCCTTAACAGAATGCTGGAGGAGAGAAAGGTACTGTAACACATACATACCCCCATCTATTTGTCTTGTCTGTACATCTACATTACTGTACAGTGCGCTACTGTACATGTATGATTGTGCATCTATGTTTAACATTTTAATTAAAACTAAATCCTTATTCACAACTTACGTTTATGTGTGCAGAGATATCTCTTTCTATTGCTGTGTTGCCAGGTTTGCAACAGAAACGTTTGGCCAGGTCTCAAGACCAGCACAAATGAAAAAAAGCTGAGCTATTCGCAAGCTCACAGACACAATGTGTGGCTGTACATTTGTAATTTAAAAACACTTTGAGAATCGAAATATTCTGAATATTTTGAACATTTTAATAAAAATGGCACGTAATATTTTCTGATTGTTGTCTGAAGTCAACGGTTGCTTATAATAAGCAGACTGTGTGAATTAAGACATGTGTGGCTATGAAGCTTGGGAGCTTGAGAACTCAAACTCTTAGGGGAGCTTCTGCTTTAGAGTGCATTTTAACAACATGCT
The DNA here is from genome assembly GCA_039105355.1 of Benthosema pterotum. Taxonomy (NCBI): domain Eukaryota; kingdom Metazoa; phylum Chordata; class Actinopteri; order Myctophiformes; family Myctophidae; genus Benthosema; species Benthosema pterotum. Next base: position 4,571,497 of record CM076966.1, read on the forward strand.
TGAAAGCAATGAGAAATCCTGGCAAGGATGTATGTTGGCCAGTAGAACTGTGTCTCCCAGTTACATCCATTGACTTCGCCCAAGACATGGCTCATTAGATCTAACGATAATGTCCTAATGGTACATATTACTTTCGGAAAGCTCTGACTATTATAGAACTATCCATAAACTCTTGTTGTGATTTATGTTTCCAGACATATGTCAACACAACGCTTTATGAGAAGTTTACGTACGCTGGGATCGACTGCTCTGCTGAGGAGGCTGGATAAGGTTGAATCATCATGTTTTGCTGATTCATAATGCAACAAAATAGTGTAAAAACATTCTAAATCTTAAAAACAGGAATATGAAGCTTACAGTACCTGTACAGTCCAAGCATGTGGGACCCCTAAAAGCAACTTCTACAAAGTTGAACTTGGATCCCATTTTCACTTCATTGTGTGCACAGTACTTTGCAGGGCCAAAGCACCAACAAATATCTGGATGTCACATGCACAGACGTACATGTTTAGGCTTTGGTATTTACACATTAATTTGATGTGGGCGTACACTTCTCCATCTCATATGGAAAAAATATGATCCTCACACCAGAACCATTTCAAATATTGTCAACATGACAGTAGAATAGGTTTACCTGTAGGCTAGTCCATCAAATCCAGCAGTAAAGACAAAATGATTGACGCATTTTAATATCCTGTATTTAATCTCAATCAGGTTTCTATCTGGATATGGGTTTACTCCATTGCTGTAAATATTCACATGCTTCAAATCTTATTTGAATTATATTTGATTGTGTGAATCATATCAGAGATACCCATATACTGTACATACACACATAACATGAGTGGGTGTGTTGCTATCTATGTATAATCACTGTTATTGTGCTGTATGTACATAGTGGAATAGTGTTAAAGTGGATGACCACATGCTGTGCAGGTTTTGAATATAACACTGTTTTCTCAATAAATCATAATTAACCTTACAAAATAAAACATTGAAAATCTTGTGAACCCGCATAACTCTCTTTTGGGTTTTAGGTCTGCACATTTTAATGTAGGCTATATCGCTCTTAACTTCAAAGACTTTTCTTAGTTTTTCTGGTTTAAGAATAGTATGAATATAACCTGCTGTCTTATCCTAGCTACATTAATCCTTTAATAGTAGCAGGTCTACTGTGAATGTCTCTGAAGGTTTATCTTGCCCATACACAATGCTGTGTACCTGCCCCTGAATAAACCTGTAATCTAAAATCTGACAATTGTCTCATTTGTTTCATTTGGGGCTGTGTGCTGACATGGCAAACGATTCTTATGGCCAAACCCAATTTGAGCATACAAGCACATTAGCAAAAGACCAAAGCCTCGCCCCCATTATTAATTTCAATGGAAGTTTAGTGTTTAGTGGCTTTTGAAGTCTCAACTAGACTATTTTGGGACAGATGAGGTTTCTGCACCCACAGCAACGATATATACAGTAAAACAAGCGAGTATGCTTGTTTAAACAATGACCATTAACAAAGAAAAGTCCTGCACACACTGTTCAGCAGCAAATGCAGTCTGCTGCTGAGCAAAAGTACCGTAGCATGCAGGATGTTACTGGCATTTTGTTTTAAACAAAAAAAAAAAAAAATGGTGATCTCTTGGTCGACATGGCAGCAGCTAGCAGCTACATTTTACAGCTATGCTTTAATTTTGACGCCCTACAGACCTGAGCAGTCATGGGAGTGGAAGGGAAGTTCCTGCTTGTTCCGGGTTATTTTTTCAGCAGTGGGGAGCTTACAGAGCAAACATCAAAGACCATATAGTCTTAACTGGCCTGACGTAATTTTGAAAAGCCAAAAGTTAATGTCCTGATAATGGGTTTTTTGCACTGATAGCGCCAGAGTAGCATAAAAAATACAAATACAAAAAAATAAAATAAAACAAACAAAGGAATAAATAAAAAGACAAGTGTGAAATTTGGAGGTTTTCGTGATCATTAGTTTTGCACAAAATCACTCGAACTTGCCCAAATGTGCTGACCTCATCACATTTTGTCATCAAGGCAATAGCTGTTTTCATTGTATGGAAGTTTTTTTGGAATGGACTCAGCATCATGAAAAGCCCCTAGTTTGATAGGTTACTTGCTACAAGTGACATGATTTAGAAAACATTTGGCTCATACAGAATGTCAATTTCCAACCTTTCCCCTAGGACAATTCCAGTGAACATTTTCTCTGTTATTCACGACATTGAAAATACAAAATCATTTTTTTGCAATTAGTTTGACGTCAAATGACACTATGCCGTGACTATGACTATGCCGGTTCAGCCATCTCCTAGCTGCCGACCAGCAAAGACTGGCCTACTTGGTCGGGGAGATTCCTTTCTTTGTCCTGGATCTTGGCCTTGGCTTATTGGCTCAACCCTTTTTTTGTCCTGGATCTTGGCCTTGGCTTAGTTGGCTCAACCCCTTCTCTGTGCCCCTAACGAAGGTACCACAACAAAAAAATCTTAAATAGTGGAATAATATACCAGATTCCACAAGAACAACAGGGACAACATAGGGATGTGTTCCTCCTGGATGCTGTAGTTGGAGAGGATCTTCCAGCTATCTTCCAGCTGCTTACCACCAGATCGGGTTCGGAGCAGGGTAACAACACAGATTTGCTTTACTTCTTTCACTTTTTTGGAGATGGAATTCTATATGATGGGGGCAGGGGATTACCATCTTTGTCACGGATCTTAGCCTGGACATCCCGAGTGGTGCAGATCTGCCATGCCAGTATTCTCCACTGGGTTTTAGCAGGAAGGAGAAGGCGTAGGAAGGAGTAGCTGCACTGATTGGTGAACTGATAGGATCCACTCTATAGATCAGAAATCACATGGAGCGGCGGCTGAAGCTACAGGGGTGATGGTACTAAACAAAAAACAATCCAGTTTTTCTACGTGTTGTTAAGGTTTGATGATTTCCAGGGCAAGGATCACGGCGGGGAAGAACTTAGAACTCATCGTCGTCCGGAAGCGCTATTTGCGATGCCGCCTGGACCTCCTGTTCATACTTCTGCATGAGAGACTGGTCCACCTGGACCTCCGGGGGAGCGAGGGCAGGCATCTCCACGAAGACCAGATTGGGGTCGCCGAGCAGCTTCTTGGCCAGCCACAAGAACGGCTTCTCGAAATTGTAGTTGCTCTTGGCCGAGATGTCGTAGTACTGCAGGTTCTTCTTGCGGTGGAAGTTGATGCTCTTGGCTTTGACCTTCCTGTCTTTGACGTCCACCTTGTTGCCGCAGAGGACGATGGGGATGTTCTCGCAGACGCGCACCAGATCGCGGTGCCAGTTGGGGACGTTCACGTAGGTGACCCGCGACGTGACGTCGAACATGATGATGGCACAGTGCGCGTTGATGTAGTAGCCGTCTCGGAGCCCTCCGAACTTCTCCTGTCCGGCCGTGTCCCACACGTCGAAGGTGATGGCTCCTCGGTTGGTGTGGAATGGCAGCGGGTGCACCTCCACGCCGAGGGTGGCGATATACTTCTTCTCGAACTCCCCCGTCAGGTGTCTCTTGACGAACGTGGTCTTCCCTGTGCCGCCATCTCCCACCAGCACCAGTTTGAGGTGGACACTGTCTCCGTCCTTTGCCATGGATGCCATAGTTAACGGTTGTGCAGGGAACGGCATGGACACTCTTTTATGTTTGCGAGTGACATCGCAGTTCGTTACGTCACCACTTTGGATTGGCCGATTTTCTCTTAGCATTATACATAATTGTATGAACAATTCAATTTATGTGATTGGTTGGTTAAATTAGCATCGTATTTGGCAGACGCCTGACCTTATTTCTCCTTTTCAGTGTCAATGTCAAATGTTGAGATGTGTGGGAGGGACAAAAGCTATATATTTTTGAGGGCTAGCGCCCCTGAAAAATCACACCCCTGTGAAATGAGGATGCTCTTATCATTATACATCATCATCTCATGAACTTTTCCCTGCTAAAAAAAACTTAAGATAAGCGACCAGTGCGTGGCCAAGGGTACTCCCGATTGGCCAGCTTAGGTGATGCGTACATAAGAGACCTTTATACCAGTAGCTAATGTCATGAGTATTAGCTCTACTCTACTGAGTGCTGATCTAGTTAGACTATTTTATACCCAATTTTAGATGGATATTTAGACTTCTAAAAGCAGACTATTGCTCAGTGAGTAGCTGTTATGTACAGTTATATTCTTAGCTTCACATTATGAAGCATTTTAAACGAAACAATTAACTAACTACAGAAGTTAAATAATTGCTTGTTTTCTATAATTTGTCATCAAATTATTCATTCAGGAGTGACATTTTTTCAAGTTGATTTCCTATGGATTTGGCCAGATAGCCAAGTGCGCTTGCTTTATTGTAGGTATGCCACTGGCCTACGCAATATTTGATTAATAGTGCTACTAAATCTTTAATTATGTATTTTGCAAAAAGTTTTTTTTAAAGTAATATGTAATAGTAATATGAATATATTACACTTGCCCAGACAGTAATATTGTAATATAATATATTGCTTTAAAATAAGGGTAATAATTAATAAGTAATATATTAACAAGGTAAAGTAATATTCCCAACACTGCTCAGAAGTAAATGAATGAAGACGGTTTCACTGTGTGTGGGTGTTGGGCAGGTAGGGTTTCAACTTTCGATGTACTGTTCAAGACGACTGAACATTGCTGTTAATTGTGGTGTGGTACTGGTAACCGGGAAATAATCTTTAAGATTATTTCAAACACCAGGTCTGGTGTGTGTTCTAAGATCTTCTCTCCAGTGTGATCCAGATTCCATTCTCAGGGCGGAGGATGAGATCTCCCACTAGTGTTAGCTCCTCCTGACTCTGAGCGGCTCGCACCTTGAACCGACGTAGCAGCCACACCAACACCACCTTCTCTTCCATCATGGCAAACCGCTGACCTGGACGCACGCAAATGTACACACACAATGGTAAGTTAAATTTGGAACCCATATAATGTCATCCATTTATTTATCTGTGATGTGAAAATAAAGAAGTTGACAAATATTTGCCTACATGCCCAGCATAGCAAGGGGTGGCAGGGTTCGTGACATGCTTAAAGAAGAGTTTAAATGCTGTACCTATACAGTTCCTAGGTCCAGCAGAGAAGGGCACGTAGGCGTAAGGGTGGCGCACTGCGTTGCTCTGTGACAAAAAGCGATCCGGTCGAAACTCATCAGGTTCTGGGAAATACCATGGATCACGGTGGAGTGCATACGGGATCACCAGCACGTTGACACCACTTGGCACAGTGTAGCCATCTGCAGTACAGAGTGGAACAATTAAATGGACATGCTACAGGTGGTGATGAATACATTTGCAGGGGTTGACACTAAGGTCTCCGAGGCACTTGCCCATTGGGCAAGTGCAAGTCAGGTTCTACTTGCCCTCAGGTCATGGTCACTTGCCCCCCAGGTTCCAGGTGGTCCCCAGTTAAGTTGGTTAACCAGATGTAACTCTTGAGAACGTAAAAATGAAACCAAATGGACCCTTGCGGGTCCATTTGGTTTCATTTTTACACTCTCAAGAGTTAAAATTCATCATCTTAATTAGCCCAGGTCTACACTGTAGAAGATTAATGGTCATTTTGATGTGTTAATTTGCCTGTTTTGTTTCCCAAATCCAGCCTGGAATTGTGGATAGCTAGAAAGCAGGGGAAGACACAGAGGCAGAGTGCAATGACTGCCTTCAAGACAAATTTATCTTGTGTTGTGTTATAGTGCACTAAGTTGCACACTTGCCCGATCGGGCAACCAGGTAGCAGTCTTCACTTGCCCCACCATTTTTTTTTACTTGCCCCGGGCAAGCGGGCAAGTGTTAGTGTCAAGCTCTGCATTTGTATAGACTGATAGTAAGAAATCATCACTTTTGTACCAGGTCATGATGTCACAAGGGCCGTGTTGGAGGCCCAGGTAGGTCAGGAGCCTATCTCCTGTTTCTGTAGCATGAGGCAGCTTGAGGTACAAGTAACTCCTGGACATAACGCTAGTATGTCGCAGAGACTTATCGCCCAATCCAACCCTTTATGCTGAGTGCCAAGCACTCAGGAAGTGATTGGGTCCCATTTTTAGTCTTTGGTATGACCCGGCCGAGAATCGAACCCCGACCTCCCAGTCTCAGGACCAGGGGTCAGCAACCTGCGGCTCAGGAGCCGCATGCGGCTCCAGAACACAGCCCTAGTGGCTCCCTGACTGTAGCACTATTACATACACACACTGGGGTGATCCACACCAAAATAATATACCGGTAAACATTTCAGTCACCCAAAACGCGTTGCGCTGTCTGACAGTTGCCAGTTAAAGTAGCACTTGGCCATGTCAAAAAAGCCCAGCAGTTATCAGAGGTGGAGCTTTCAATCTGAACCACCCATTTTCAAAGGTTTACTCAGTTTACTATGTCATTAATATACCTTAGAGATGTTGTGTGGACTAGAAATGGAGTTCTGTAAAACTTTAGAAACTCCATTTCTGAAGAAAGTTTGTGTTTCACCATGTTAATGATTTTTCTTTGAGGACCCTTTTTTCTGAGAGTGTGCAAATGGAACCAAATGGACCCGCCAGGGTCCATTTGGTTCACATTTGCACACTCTCAGGAAAAAAATAATAACATGCGGCTCCAGACAGATTTTGAATTTAATTTTGGGTCGAAAATGGCTCTTTCAACATCTTGGGTTGCCGACCCCTGCTCAGGACGGACAGTCGGACAGTCGGACACTTTAACTACAAGGGTCCGTCATCCACAGTACTCGGTGGCAAAACACTGAGCAGCATGCAGCCATGGAGTTTGGAAGCGATTGTTGGAAATCACTCAATGACCCCGTGTGTGTGTATACCAGTAAGCCTGGTGAAACCACGCTCCCTTGCTGGACAACAGAAGGGAGAATCATGGACTTTGTGTGTGTGTGTCACCTACTCATGACGCAGGGTTCCGTCACAGTTCGGGCGAATAATGGCACGGGAGGGAACAGTCTCAGTGTTTCTTTGATGACACAATCCAGATACTCCAACCTCCGCAGGTGGTCCATGCTCACTGGACGCTCACCCTCACCTAGCACACACAGGGCGCAGGGTGTGCATGTTATTTTACTCATGCTGTTCATAAAGTCCATGTGATCTTGCACTTTTATCTTTTTGATGACAAGCCATCCTCAGAAAAAATGGATGGATGAGGAGTTGATGAGGGCCTTTCAGAGTAAGGTTGCTGGTTCAGTGAGGGTTCCACTTAGGTTTAGATGTTAGAGCTAGGGCTAGGCCTATAGCCCATTGTATTAGTGAGAACTCACTACCACATTGGACCGGGGCTAGTCTATGTCTTAGTCTTATTATGATGTTAGCATGTTTTTGTCCACAATTTAGTATCAGGTGTGTGTGTGTGTGTGTGTGTGTGTGTGTGTGTGTGTGTGTGTGTGTGTGTGTGTGTGTGTGTGTGTGTGTGTGTGTGTGTGTGTGTGTGTGTGTGTGTGTGTGTGTGTGTGTGTGTGCGTGTGCGTGTGCGTGTGCGTGTGCGTGTGTACTATGAAAGAGATACCTAGGACATCAAGTATTTCGTCTTGTACTCGTGTCTGGACTTCAGGATGAGAGCCCAACAGGTGCAGTGCCCAGTTCAGTGACGCTGCAGTGGTGTCATGACCCTAAACACACACACACACGCACACACACACACACACGCACACACACACACACACACACACACACACACACGCACGCACACACACAAACACACAAACATACACACATGACTAAAGCTACGGCTAAACGGTTGTTACTCTCGCTTGTGATCATTGTTCCGTGCCTTCTTCTTGACTGCCTGCCTAAGTATGTCCCAGGCCGTCCCCTCAGGTCTTCCACTGCTGGCCTGCTTGCGGTGCCCAAAATGGCAACTAAAAAACACGGTGAAGCAGCCTTTTGCTTCTATGGACCGACGGCGTGGAACAAACTCCCATTATACATTCGACAGGCAGCCTCTGTAGACATTTTTAAAGCACAGCTCAAGACTATGCACTTGCTTTTAACTGATTCTCTGTGATTTTATATTTTATGTTTTTATTTTATGCCTTATCTCAAGTCCTCACTGTACTGCTTCTTTGATGTATTTTAATGATCTCTTTAATTCATTCCCACTATTTTTTGTCTTCTTCTCTATTGCAATGTAAAGCACTTTGAGCTGCATTTTATGTCATGAAAGGTGCTATACAAATAAAGATTATTATTATTATTATTAATAAAGATTATTATTCTGCCATCCCAATCCCGATTAATGCCAGCGTCAGAATATTCATCGGACCTCAAACATGAAAGTGTCAACTTCTTCCTGTATGTCGCTGTGACTTAACACATTCCCATCTTCATCCCGACTCTGAAGCAACAAATCGAGGAACGCCTGTCTGCGTTTGGTTCCATGTCCTGTCTGGCCATTTGATAAGCTGCTCTTTTCAGCCTGGCTTTCCACTCGTTCGTTGATCACCTGTAGAAAGAGAGGAGGACCATGCTCTGTTGTATTTTATTGCAGGAATGCATGATTGCTTAAATCAGGGGTTTTCAACAGGTGGTCCGGGGACCACCAGGGGTCCCTGAGAGGATTCCAGGTGGTCCCCAGGCTAAATGATGGAAAGTTGGTTAACCAGATGTAACTCTTGAGAATGCAAAAATGAAACCAAATGGACCCTTGCGGGTCCATTTGGTTTCATTTTTACACTCTCAAGAGTTAAAATTATATTCATCATCTGAATTAGCACCACTTAATTAAGAGGTTTACACTGTTTTGTTGGCAAAATCCAGCCTGGAATTTGTGGACAAAACCAAAAGAATTCTTTAATTTTAGGTCTTTGGTGTGAAAATGTAATCAAATGGTGGTCTGTGCCTCAAATGCTGAAAAAAATGGTGGTCCCTGGAGTCAAAAAGGTTGAAAACCCCTGGCTTAAATGATCTATACTAGACCAGTGCCCAGCTGAATGAAAACTGATAGGTTCAATGGCATGCTGCACAAACAACCCTATAGGGCAGGGGTTTTCAACCGGTGGTCCGGGGACCACCAGTGGTCCCTGAGAGGGTTCCAGGTGGTCCCCAGCTAAGTTGTTTTAACCAAATGTAACTCTTGAGAACGTAAAAATGAAACCAAATGGACCCGGCAGGGTCCATTTGGTTTCATTTTTACACTCTCAAGAGTTAAAATATCCAATCCATCATGCCAGTAGAACTAGTCCAAGTCTACACAACTGGAGAATTAATGGTCATGGACAGAAGTAAAATAAATCTTCAGTTTTGGGGTCTGCGGGTCTAAAAACATCCTCAATTGGTGGTCCGTGGCTCAAATGCTGAATAAATGGTGGGCCCTGGGATGAAAAAGGTTGAAAACCCCTGCTATAGGGGAGCAAAGTAAAGCTAGTAGCCTACCGCTTTAGTGAAGGAGTGAAGGATATGTAATCGTTTGTGGTGTTCCTTCCCCTCGCCCAGTAGTTGATAAATGATGTCTGGCCAAAACCAAGGAGCTCTCTGGCGGCGGGTGATGAGATCACTCATTCTGTAAAAATGCACAAATGTAGTGGGCTACCTGTCTAATTTTATTGTTCGATTTTCTGAATATTGTAGTGTGTGTGTGTGCGTTCCATCTGCATCCTGTAAGCAAAAGGAGGCAGACTAGGGCAGGGGTCGGCAACCCAAGATGTTGAAAGAGCCATTTTCGACCCAAAATTAAATTCAGAATCTTTCTGGAGCCGCATTTTATTTATTTATTTTTCCTGACAGTGTGCAAATGTGAACCAAATGGACCCTGGCGGGTCCATTTGGTTCCATTTGCACACTCTCAGAAAAAAGGTCCTCAAAGAAAAATCATTAACATGGTGAAACACAACCTTTCTTCAGAAATGGAGTTTCAAAGGTTTTACAGAACTCCATTTCTAGTCCACACAACATCTCTAAGGTATATCAATGACATAGTAAACTGAGTAAACCTTTGAAAATGGGTGGTTCAGATTGAAAGCTCCACCGCTTTTTTAGATTTCTAGATTTGATCATTTTTATACATGTAATCAGCAAAATAATTCAGTGTTTTTAATGACACCTGTCTTTTTAAACCTGTGATCAGGTTGAATGTTGAATAAACTAAAACTAAAACTCTGATAACTGCTGGGCTTTTTTGACATGGCCAAGTGCTACTTTAACTGGCAACTGTCAGACAGCGCAACGCGTTTCGGGTGACTGAAATGTTTATATTATTTTGGTGTGGATCACCCCAGTGTGTGATGTGTATGTAATAATGCTACAGCCACTGAGCCACTAGGGCTGTGTTCTGGAGCCGCATGTGGCTCCTGAGCCGCAGGTTGCTGACCCCTGGACTAGGGTGTGTGTACTGTGTACAAGTGTATACTGCAAAGTCACGTACTTATACACACTTCGTACATACTCCGAGTCGCTGTTACTTTGAGCATATATTTTCTTACCCATGGCCGTCTCTAAAAAAGAAGAAAGAAAGAAACATAGACAGACACAAACACACATTCACATTTGCAGATACAATATACAGTGTTGGGAATATTACTTTACCTTGTTAATATATTACTTATTAATTATTACCTTCATTTTAAAACAATATATTATATTGCAATATTACTGTCTGAGCAAGTGTAATATATTAATATTACTATTACATATTACTTTGAAAAAGCTTTTTACAAAATATATAATTAAATATTTAGTGTCACTATTAATCAAATATTGCATAGGCCAGTGGCATACCTACAATAAAGCAAGTGCACTTGGCTATCTGGCCAAATCCATATGAATTCAACTTGGAAAAATGTCACTGCTGAATGAATAATTTGATGACAAATGATAGAAAATAAGTAATTATTTAACTTATAATTTCACAAGAACATTTTCAATGAGACAGATTTACAGAAAGTAATATTGAAATTAATGCAGCAATGCAGAAAGAAAAGTATAATATATTAGATTGTTTTGGTCCAGTAATATATTTATATTACAAGTTACTGCATTTTGGTAATATGTAATATATATGTAATATATTAAGTTACATAGTGCACATGTCCCAACACTGACAATATAGCCTAGATATCGTACATACGAAAAACACTTAATTGTCTCTACATTTACGCTCATTTATATGCATAGTAAAACGATCTGCTAAGGTACTTTCAGTTCTCATGAACACTGTTTTCTCTGAAGTGAGAGTTTGAGCTTGTAGTTGTTGATTTTTATCTTGTCTTGTTTACCGTAATTTCCGAACTATAAGCCGCACCTGAATATAAGCCGCACCAGACAACAAGCTTCATGTTAGAGCAGTGGTTTTCAACCTTTTTGATCCCAGGGCCCACTATTTATTCAGCATTTAAGCTACAGACCACTGTTTGACATCTTAACCCCACAGAACCCAAAACTAAAGATTTCTTTGGTTTTGTCCACAATTCCAGGATGGATTTTCGCAAACAAAACAGGCAAAACATAGAGATCAAAATGTCCATGACTTATTAATTAAGTGGTGCCAATTTAGATGGTGAATATCATAACTCTTGAGAGTGTAAAAATGAAACCAAATGGACCCGCAAGGGTCCACTTGGTTTCATTTTTACGCTCTCAAAGAGTTATATCTGGTTAACCAACCATCATTCCATCATTTAGTCTGGAGGGCCCACCTGGAACCCTCTCAGGGACCACTGGTGGTCCCCGGACCACCTGTTGAAAACCCCTGAAAACACCTGAAACACCTGAAAAAAATCCATAGATTGGCCACACCGTTGTATAAGCCGCATGGTCCAAAGAATGTGAAAAAGTAGCGGCTTATAGTCCGGAAATTACGGGTAATTGGATGGCAACTCATCTCACCACAGATGATGTCCAGGGTGCACAGGGTGATGTATCTGTAGCAGTTGAACGGAGCTCCGTTTGCATGAGCTTCCAGTTGGCTGACCAGGACCTGTGCCTGCTCCTGCATCACTTCTAGGAAACTCTCCAGGATAGAGAAGTGGAAGGTTGGAGTCAGCAGCTTCCTACGTCCTCGCCACTTTTCCCCTCCACTGCACAGGGACACATGTAAATACACACATGCAAACAGGTTATGGTCTAAGGCAGAGGTTTTCAACCTTTTTGACACCCCAGGGACCACCATTTATTCAGCATTTGAGCCACGGACCACCATTTGATGACATTTTAGCCCCAAAGGCATAAAACTAAAGAATTCTTTGTTTTTGTTTGTTTTTTTTGTTTTTTTCGCAATTCCAGGCTGGATTTTGCAACAAAACATTGTAGACTTCTTAATTAAATAGTGCTAATTCAGATGATGAATATTTTAACTCTTGAGAGTGTGAAAATGAAACCAAATGGACCCGCAAGGGTCCATTTGGTTTCATTTTTACATTCTCGAGAGTTACATCTGGTTAAGCAACTTTCCATCAATTAGCCTGGGGACCACCTGGAACCTTCTCAAGGACCACTGGTGGTCCCCGGACCACCTGTTGAAAACCCCTGGTCTAAGGTAACAGGAAGGCTCGGCCCAAATACTACTCGGCCCTGAGTATAGACAGAGTTATGATGTGAGGTCTGTTCACTTCATGTGATCAGTCCAATGGCGGCTCTATCATCAAGTTGTGTTTCACCATGTTAATGATTTTTCTTTTTGGACCTTTTTTATGAGGGGGTACAACACATTTGTACATTTTGGAATTTTGGAAATGTCCCTCTTTCAAGCTGCAATGGCACTCTTGAGAGCACAGCTTTCTGACCCCTCAATGTCGCAACAATTTGGCTGGTCTGAGTGTTATTATTGGGCTGAGCCTGCATATTCGATCTAAATGGTTAAGGTATGGTATCTGACATAATGTATAATTTCTGACATAGGCGTATACTGTATGGTGCTTTTACAATATAGTTAACCTTGCATTATACCAGTTAGAACAAATTTGTTCATTCCGTTTTGCTTTATAATCTGGTTGTTCCATCAAGCATATCCCTGTAACAAGCCATTAGGTTCACTATCACTAGATCATGTATTGAAATGGCAGAGGTTGTGTTATGTGAGCACACATACATTATGTTGTGTTATGTAGTGTTTACCTGGTGAGTAAGCCGGTGCCCAGCCAGGGTTGAAGGAAGCGATACATGTAAGCCTTGTCTATATGCTTGGATGTGCTCAGCACCACCTGTGAGCATGCAAGAACAAGGGAGGGGTCCAGTTTAGTCAAGTTTGGGGAGGGACTGAGCGACAAACAATATAGAGCAGAATAATGAAGAGCTCACCCGTTGAGGCCGCTTTGTGCACAAAGTCTGAGTAAGATCAAGCTTTGTGCTCAAAGCATCATGATTTTTAAGCAATAAAGAATCTGTCGCATTGGAGCCCTCAGTGTGCAAGGGTTCATAGTGAGTGAGTGAGTGAGTGAGTGAGTGAGTGAGTGAGTGAGTGAGTGAGTGAGTGAGTGAGTGAGTGAGTGAGTGAGTGAGTGAGTGAGTGAGTGAGTGAGTGAGTGAGTGAGTGAGTGAGCAAATTACCTCCACAGTCTCTGGGCGGAAGACAATGAGCAGAGGTAGAGGTCCGAGCCACACTTTAAACAGAGGCTGGCTTCTAAGTTCTTCTGTGCTCTCAATAAGCTGCTTAAAGAAATCTACAAAAGAGACAAGTGCATGTTGTACAGTACATTCACTTTTATCCAACAAATGTGACCTGCATAGGAGCCTAAAATGCAAATGAATCAATATATAATTTGGACCAACCTCCAGCATCGGGTTTAAAGTTCAAAGCATGGCCAATGAGTGGATAGGCTCCAGGAGGAGTGGGGATAGGTCTCATGGTCTTCCATTGGTGGAGATAGATCCTTAGCATAGGACCCAGCAGACGCAGCAGTAGTGAAGCCACGAGTGCCAAGAGGAGGCAAAATAACATTCCCGATGCCAGGGCCATGGTCACCAACTGATTTCAGAGACGGTAACTTTGAAAGAAAGAAAGAATAAATAAATGAATGAACAGACGAATGGCTGAACGAATGAATGAATGAATGAATGAATGACTGAATATTGTTTGGATTGTTTTGTTTTAGTGAGACATTATAACACTTTTATTTTAAGCTGATCGTAGGTATAAGCAGAAGCACATAACTTATCAATGCCTAACCTTATCACATTTTGTTACATATTAACACAAAAACAAAAGTGAAGAACACATAACGAGCTCTGGGAGACACACACACACACACACACACACACACACACACACACACACACACACACACACACACACACACACACACACACACACACACACACACACACACACACACACACACACAGAGAGAGAGAGAGAGAGAAAGAGAGAGTTGTTTTGATTTGTCTACTGTCTAGTCCACTTTTGCTTTGGCAAAACATGGTTTCTCATAGGCCTGCCAAAACTCATTTCAGATTGAATTGAATCAGAGAAAGAGGGAGACAGAGGAGTCGCAAACCATAAACAAAGTCTTGTAAATAAAAATACATGCATTATATTACACAGAATAACAGCATGTCATCCTAAATAACTATATGTATAGCGTGCAAGTGGTTAATTATACAAACCTCTATCAGTTTTGCTGTCCTCATCCGGTGAACAGAAGATTGAAGTACAGGCTATCCATCCAGCTTTAGTTTGCGTCCATTGACACTAGCTTGTAGTACTCTGTTTGGATTAATTCTTCAGGCAGGTGCAGCAGGTGCAAAAAAAATATTATTCTGTCGCACTTCTGCGTTAGAATGAACTTTAATCTGGCTGGCTGTGGGCACCCTATGACTCAGCTATCACTGCATTTCTCCCTCTCTCCACCTGTCTCTCTGGAGCTGTCCAGCACCAGTCCTGTTATACAGTTACAGAGACAAACAAGGACATACGTGTCTGCTGACCATCGGAGGAAATTCAGGTCAAAGGTAATGTCAGTCTAAACACCATCAAATGGCTTTGGCTTACAAACTGTAATACAGTAAATATCGCTACCTCCACAATACTGTTTTCATACCAAAGATTGTATGTGGATTAAATCTGAGCGTAACTACACACCTCCCGGAAAATATCCACCAGGTTTTTGCTAAATACATTTTTGAGGGGTGCTAGCCCCTCCTATGCATAGTTTTGGTGTTTGTATATGAGCACAGAGCATGGAATATTCCCAGCTGATTGTCTGAGCACGGAGTGTGATGTATGATGAGAAGAACGCGATCACTTCATATTGTTAATAGGGTACTCTTACAGACTTGGTCCAAAACTCACCTTAGGCCTACATCTTACATTTGTCATATTCCAATTGGCTAGGGTTGGCTTCAAAACTTTGTGAGGGTGGTCGTTTTGCACAACTGGCCACACATTTCTTCCACATTTTGCCCACTTCACGTTTTGGTCTACAAGTCTTGGAACTAGCTGGGTCGATCATCATATGATTAACATATATTTCCCTTAGGCTCTGTTTGTGTCATCTTACATTTTCTCATAAACATACATTTTCCCACTTTGAGCAGTGAGCACACCCATGTGAAGTGTTTGGGCACGCCCCCTTGTGAACTGAGGAGTGATCTTAACATCTTATCACCACATACATCATCTCATTCTGTCCAATGTTGTGATTTATTGATATTACAGTAAATTCATTAATAGTAGCTCTGAGGTCTGGGTGCATAGTGTTAGGAGGACTCCTAGTGTTCAACTTTTATAGGTTTAATTTTTACCATTCAAAGTGACCAAGAATCTCGCAAATGTATGCCAGAATCAATCAAAAAATAAAAAATAAATGTCAAAATTGATAATTAGCTTTCATCTATGAGTCTAAATCGTATGCCCCAGGGGGAGCAGCTTGGTTGGGCAAAGCCAGAGAAATGAGCCTAGTTTTTCTTCCAATTCCCACCCCAGGAGTGATGAACTGTCATCTGCCTGCCTCATTTAGAGTGCACCAAAACCACATTACCCAGTATTCTTAGCGAGAGATAACGCTGTGTAGAAGCCGAGCCATCTAGTAGAAGAGTTGCGACATTTACGGGTACAGAAAACAGCCTGCTCACGTGGTTTATGCAGCCTGAAAGGGGACTCACTGGTCTTAGAAATACACTGTTTCCAACGAGGGCGGCACAAATAAGAGCTATTTTAGGCATGTGTGTAACATGTATGTAGTGTCCAGTAACAACTAAATGGTAAGGTTTATGCAATGATGGGCAAGTTACTGGGAAAATGTAGTAACCTACACTACTTGTTACTCTCGAAAAAATCTAGCTAAGCTACACAACAAGCTATCCCTAGTAAATTGTAGCAAGATACACTACAAGCTACATGACAAAAGTAGCTTGATGTAGCTTGCTACATCAACACTAGATATATAAAAATATATATCTCAACTTAATGTACAACTTTCTGAATAATAATCATAGTAATAAAATAATATCAATAAATGTGTATTATGTATATTAGAGGGATGTATATTTTAGGTTTTCTACCCATTAAAAATTAGCGGAATTTGAAAATGTGTGCGGGAAAATGTAGTAAGCTACAATCCTTGTTACTCAAAATAAGTAGTGTAGCTTTACTACAAGCTACTCAAAAATGTAGTGTAGCTTCACTACAAGCTATTCCCAGAACAAATGTAGTAAGCTACACTACAAGTTACGGGAAAATGTAGTTAAGCTATGTAGCTTAGCTACTTGTAACAAGCTACTGCCCATAAATGGTAAGGTTTATGTATACTATTACTATAAAACGATCTGGTCGGTGCCTGAGTCGTGCTAGTCCCCATGGATGTCCCCGTTCTCAATAACGTTCTATGCAGAGCAGCCGCCATTAGACCTTTCCGCGAGAATGAACGGAGATGTCGTAACTCTGTCTATAATCTGAAGGCTCTGTAGGAGGAGAGGAGGAGGCGGTGGTTTAATAAAAGCGAGCGATGTGAATGTTGTCAGAGGAGTGACTGTTCATTCAGCGGCGAGTGTATGGATTTTGTATCGCCAGACGACAATCAGAGAAAATAGTCTTTACAGTACAGTGGTTAATTAAATAAGCTCGGGGAAAATCCGGACCTTTTAAAACTCAAACGGCGGTGAGTGTCCGTCGTTTTTTCTTGGTCGCTTTCTCTCTCTCTCTCATTCACACAATAAGCCCCGGAGGAGGAAGGTAGGAAGGAGCCATGCATCGTCTTCAGCACCTGGCACGCCGCTCTCTGGCCGCCGCAGGTGTCCGCCAGCCTCCTCCTCCCCATCAGCAGCAGCACCCTGCTCCTCCAACCCGAAGGTCCAGGTCGCTGGACGCGGGCTGGATGGCCCGGCAACAGTCCGTGCGATTCAAAACGCAAGGGCCGCCGGAGCCGCATCATCGCTACGGCTCGTCGTCGAAGCGGTTCAGCACGGCCGAGGCGGCCACGTCCGTCCACGGCGGCAAGATGCGAGAGAAGACGCTCACCATGGACACCCTGAACCCGCAAGTGAAGGCGGTGGAGTACGCGGTGCGGGGGCCCATCGTGATCAAAGCGGGGGACATCGAGAGGGACATGCAGCAGGTGAATATTATAATATACACCCGGTTGGTGAAAAAAAAGAACGTTTTTTCCCCCTCCCCTCTGTTCTCCTTAGTGGAACAGATCAAGCACACCAGAAGTAGTCTGCACTAAAGTTGTTTCCTTCCCTCTACACCGAAACACCAGAAATGCTATGTTGATTTACAGTCACGTAACACGTTTACGGCGAGCTTGCGATTTCGGCCGAATGTTCCCCCACAGAATAGAGGGCATTAATGATGGGGTTCCAATTTCATTGACTGTCTAGTCTAGTGTCTACTGTAGCAAGTTACAGCGTCATGATATACGGGGCTGACTGGATGCTGTACAGTGGTGTCCGGAGTTGCATCATCCTTCTTTGCATCCTGGCAGGCAGGCAGGCAGGCAGGCAGGCAGGCAGCAGCAGCACAGTAGCAGCGCATAGCACTTCAACATAACCTGACACCTCGCTGTCTGCTTTAGTTAGCCTGGGATCCAGTAGACTGATTTGCATTCTGCTCATCTGAAATGTCACTTAAAGGGGAATTCCACCCATTTTCAACATTTTACTATGCCATTAGTAGACCTTAGAGATGTTGTGTGGACATTAGCCCTGAAACATGTCATGTGAAGTTAAGTACAAGCGTCATGTGATGCATGGCTATGTGGACATAATTAAAAGTCCCCCCATTCTGTGTTTCATAGAAAAGGACTGGAGGTCTGAAAAAAAATAATGGTTGAGGACATCATCAATTTGTGTTTCATATTAATGTTTTTTCTTTTAGGACATTTTTTCTGAGATTGGCAAAATGGGTGAAATTCCACTTAAAGTGACCCTTAATGTCACTTAAGTGACATGTTGGGTGCGCTGAATGCAGTGACTGGAACCCAGGCTTTATTGTGTTTTTAAACATCACCACATTGATCCTCTGGATGGAACCACTTTGGTTCCTTTACGATTTGCAGTATTCGTGCAGGCAGGTTGAGCATTCCAATGAAGTTATATTGGGAGCCATTTCATGTCAGCAGGCAGGACTCAGTAAGGAGGTGTGTGCGTGTGCGCGTGCGCGTGTGTCCTCACTGTCACCTGACCACCTCACAAATTTCACTGGGTCTTTGTATGCTACGACAGAAGGGAAAGGAGAAAGTTAGGGTAGAGAAAGTTTAAGATTTTCGGATCTTGTCTTTGAAAATACATATAGGCTATGTAGTATGCTTTGCCTGATTCATTCATCAATATTGTACTCTAGTTTCATATTAGTGTGAAGGTTCTTGCACAAAACACATATTTAGTCAAATATCCTCTCCTTTTTGCCACAAGCTGCACACAGACGACTTTTTTTTCTCTGTGAGGGGTCCTATGGACTCTATTTACACAATACTGCTGTGGATTATCCCAAACGTCATCAAGAATTGCGGCCCAGAGAAGCACAAAAGCGGCACACAATTGGCAATTGAGTTGCGATAGGTGCTGGGAATTAATCACACCACGTGGAAAGGAGACAGCTTAGGTGGTTCGGGCATCTGGTTAGGATGCCTCTTGAGCATCTCTGTGGCGAAGTCCTCAGTGCACCTCCCACTGGGAGTAGTCCCCGGTTATTGCCCCGTGACCTGACTATGGATAAGCGGTTGAAGAAGGATGGATGGATCATGCATGTGGTTACACTCCTATTTAAATGTTTGATGTTTTGTCTAGACTGAGCCTATGTCCTGACTCCTGACCTATTGACCTACGCTGTCTAGACTGAACTTGCCTAGTGATTGGTGGAATCCCTGGTATGAGCAGACGGTTGCCCTGAAAGCTCCGATATGCACATATTTGTGCAACCTAATTGAGAGTTACTCGATTGTGAGGTTTCTTGAGTTTTGCTTTGGCTTAGAAGTATATTTTTATTTTTTCAGGTCAGTCCCCCGACACAAAACGAAAATGAAATGGTTATTTGTGCAGTGGATTATGAACTTTAGTTCTCAAAGGTTTAGGCGACTTTTGCTTTTATCATGAATGTTGCCAATAAGTGGAGGTAAATAAAGAGAAACAGAAGTTCCACAATTTCAGCTTTACAGAAAGTCAGTCCAATCAACATACTATGAATTTGGCCAGCCCCACATTATACATATTCTATTGTGAATTAGTGTCCTGTGCTGTGTGCCAGGAGTATCGTCCTGAGACAAGACAAGGTCTGGATTCAATCCACGGCCCAGTCATTGACCAATACCAAAGATCCATTCAGGTCCAGGGGTTGTACTTGTTGTACATGAAGTTGCCTCACACTACAGCAACAGCAGTCCCATGGGCCATGTGGCTCAGCAAGACTTTTGGATACTGACCAGATTTCCATATTTTCCTTTTAATTCAAACGTTCACGTTAGAAATGTTAATAATTAATCGACAATGGTTGTTTAATTGCTGAAAAGCCATTGTTTAGCCTTGTATCATCAGTGGTCAAATATATATTTGATTAAGATATATAATATGCATTTTGTCTTTATTCCTGTATTAGCAAAATGTAGGTTAATGTAGGGTAGAAAAATATATATGTATGTATGTATTTATTTACCTCAACATCGATCGATAACCTTCTCAAAACATATCAATCAATCATTAACCCATTAAGGACGGGAGTCCATATTTGGATCCTGTACAGTATTCAAATATTCAATTTGTTTTTATGCTGATATATAAATATTTAAAGTTTTTCAAAAACCTTAGGTCAGGCCTAAATTTTAATGCATTAATCGATACTTTACATCCCTAGTTTACGTGATAAAATCCTAGTTTGCCACCATCCAATGTGTACTGTATGGTTGGTTAATGGTTAATGACGTGTATATAAATAAATGCAAACGATTGTTCACTGTTTCTTGTTTTCAGGGTGTGAAACATCCCTTCTCTGAGGTCATCAAGGCCAACATCGGAGATGCCCATGCTATGGGCCAGCAGCCAATCACCTTTCTCCGTCAGGTGAGGAAAATTCATTAGTTAAACGTCACATGCATGTAGTGAAAAGTTTGAGGACCATCATATCCTGTACTTGTCTAAGTCATCAAGTTGAATATAATAGAGACCTCACTGGATTTCTCCTCTCATCCACTTGTATGAGTTGCAGGACTGAGGCGGGGTGTGTGTCTGAGTGTGTGTTTGTTTTTATTACTTGGAACAGCATGTGCACAGGAAGGAGATTTTCTCAAATGTATTCCATAAACTGTGTTGAATTAACTAAATGGGTCGGGTCCAAACCTCACACTGGTCAGGTTGGTCAGCCAACATTCCAGACGTTACTGTATATAGGCTGCCATAATATAGTATAAATATGAGTACATTTATCCAGTATCTTGCAGACTAGTTTGGAGTTGTGCTAACCTGGTATGAGGAAGCAGCTTGTGTGCTGTGGTTCCTTTTTTATGCTCCATTGGAAGGCATTGCTTATGAACCTGTTCACCCACACTTATCCAGTCACACCTGTTTGTCATGCACTATCGGCAATTTGCTTCCATTATTACCTTGATAGCATTCCGGTAGCCTAAAGCCTGATTTAAAAAGATCAGAAGAAAAAAAGTACAGTAGACAAAGTTATCAGGCTATGTGCTTGTGAAAGGTCAATCTTAACTTTTAATGTTACACAACCTTATGGTGGAGGCTGACTCTAGCCTCTATCACACAGTAGATACCGTATATTCAATGCAACATGATGTGGGGCTTAAAATGACGGGTAGCCTGAGACAGTCCGCATTTGATCACTGTGTCTATGCTTGCTTTACAGAAGTCTGTTACTCTGTTGTGTGTATTTTAAGGTTTTCTCGAGCCCAAGAACTCAAATGATAGTCAGACCACAGGGCTTGACACTAACACTTGCCCGCTTGCCTGAGGCAAGTAAAAAAAAATGGTCGGGCAAGTGAAGACTGCTACCTGGTTGCCCGATCGGGCAAGTGTGCGACTTAGTTCGCTATAACACAACACAAGATATATTCTTGAAGGTGGTCATTGCGCTTTGCCTCTGCGTCTTTCCCTGCTATCTCTCCTATCTCTCTCCTAGGTCCACTTGGTTCCAAACTATCATTTTGCTGGCATCACCGACCCCTGAGTCCGTGACCACTGATTTACAAGTTGAATATTTACTGTAGCCGATTGTGACTTGAACAAAACATAGTCTTCGACTGCGAAAGGAAATGTTTAAAGCACCCATTGAGAAAGTAAACTTGAATGCAAAAAGCAAGTAGAACCTGACTTGCACTTGCCCGATGGGCAAGTGCCTCAGAGACCTTAGTGTCAACCCATGGACCAGAAGCACGGCAACAACAGGCATTTGTGTTGGCTTTTGGAAATAGTGAAGAGGAGGGGAGGCAGCTGCGAGTTCTGGCTGCTTTTGTTCGGCTTATACAAGAAATCTGCATTATAGTTGTCTCTGTGCTGTGGGCCTGTGCGTTTATTTAATGTTATCTCCTGTTGTTTGTCCACCTAGGTGGTGGCTCTCTGCTCCTACCCCGAGCTGCTGGACAGCCCGGCTTTCCCTGAAGACGCCAAGGAACGTGCTCGACGTATCCTGCAGGGTTGTGGAGGACATAGCCTTGGTATGTGTGGTGTGTCGATCTTTCCGTCTTCAACCGCTTATCCGTAGTCAGGCAATAACTCTACCAAAACGTTCTCCCGAGCAACATTAGTGACTTCCTCATAACATGGGGACACCATGGCGGGTCAAGACCAGAGAGTCGATGTAATCCATCCATCTAGTCCTTGGTCCGCCCCGGGGACTCCTTCTCCCAGTGGGACACGCATCAAGCATCTCCCTAGAGAGGTGTTTGAGAGGCATCCTAACCAGATGCCCAAACCACTGTGTGTCTTTGCTTTTTCTCTTGTTCATTACCTAATGTAAGTTTATACATGTTATGACAGGGCATAGAGGTTTTTTTTTTCTGTTTTCCCCCTTTTTTAAGTGGGATATTTTTTTGGCCTGTTCAGGACAAATGGTGACATTTTCCCTCAAGATTATGCACGCACGCACGCACACACACTGCCTGTGTTTGTGTTAGCATCTGTCTGGAACCCAGCTAACTGGGTCATGTGTAGGTTTGGGTGGGTAGAACAGAATGCTGACAGTGTGGGATACAATGCAGCCTCTCTGAGGCCCCTTTGTGACCTTTTGGACAAAATAACAGGATGGTCAGTGGTTGGGCTAACATGGCTGAAGAACAATTGTGTGGCCGTGTCCTAAAAAAGAAAAGAAAAAAATATGATCGTTATATTTCCATGTTAACATTAATTAACATGGCTGACGAACAATTGTGTGGCCGTGTCCTAAAAAAGAAAAGAAAAAAATGTGATCGTTATATTTCCATGTTAACATTAATTAATCATTGTGGTGGTCGTTTGGTAATGTGTTAATAATTAATTATTTGCGTGTTTTGGGTGTCCCTTACATAGGTTCCTACAGTGCCAGTCAGGGCGTGGAGTGTATTCGCCGTGACATCGCTGCCTACATTGAGCAGAGGGACCAGGGTGTTCCAGCCGACTGGGACAACATCTACCTCACCACAGGAGCCAGTGACGGCATTGTGGTAAAATGCTCTGCATTTCTATA
The DNA here is from genome assembly GCA_039105355.1 of Benthosema pterotum. Classification (NCBI taxonomy): domain Eukaryota; kingdom Metazoa; phylum Chordata; class Actinopteri; order Myctophiformes; family Myctophidae; genus Benthosema; species Benthosema pterotum. The sequence continues at coordinate 4,594,580 of CM076966.1, forward strand.
TTCACACATACAGTATACTCTAGAACAGGGGTTTTCAACCTTTTTCATACCAGGGCCCACCATTTATTCAGAATTTGAGCCACGGACCACCATTTGAGGACATTTTAGCCCCACAGACCCCAAAACTAAAGATTTATTTTGCTTTTGTCCATCTTCTAGTTGTGTAGACTTGGGCTAATTCGGATGAGGAATATTTTAACTCTTGAGAGTGTAAAAATGAAACCAAATGGACCCGCCAGGGTCCATTTGGTTTCATTTTTACGTTCTCAAGAGTTACATCTGGTTAACCAACTTAGCTGGGGACCACCTGGAACCCTCTCAGGGACCACTAGTGGTCCTCGGACCACCGGTTGAAAACCCCTGCTCTAGAAGATCAGGGGTGGGCAATTATTTTTCCCAAGGGGCCAAATGAAATGCATAAAATATTGTGGAGGACCAAGACTAAAGCCTGAACTAAAGTCGTAATATTAATTTAATTTCAAGATAAAAGTAAGAGTAAGACCAACCATTTTGACACCAGGGCCCTCTATTCATTCAGTGTTTGAGCCACAGACCACCATTTGATGACATTTTAGCCCCACAGATCCCAAAACTTTCTTCAAGATTTCTTTTGTTTTTGTCCACAATTCCAGGCTGGATTTGGGAAACAAAACAGGATAACAAAAATGACCATTCTCTTTAGGGGTGGGACAATTAACCGAAACAAACCGAACCGTTCAATACGGGGTCCAAGGTTCAATACGCACTAATGAACCGCAATATTTCAGTTCAGACAGACACATTTCCTTAATTAGTAAGGAATGTCCTTATTAATAAAGCAGATGTTGTCTTGTAAACTAAACTAATTTAACTTTGTTGCCTGTCGACAATGCTGCATGTCTGCATGCTACCTGCCTGATACTTACCTGAAACGTGCATTCATTTTATTAGCCTAGGTATTTTATATTTCCCTTGAAAATAGCCTAATAATGAGGCACCAATAGCAATATACATTTTTTTCTTCTGTAAATAATGAAAAGGAAGAAGACAGGCCTTCTGAATAGAGATTATTTTTAGTCTAATACCTTAACATTTGAGTTTACAATACAAGGTTGTTTAATGTTTTGAAAATCTTGAAAAGGACATTTTTTCATTTGAACCGAAACCGTGGCCCCCATACCGAGGTACGAACCGAACCGTGGGATAAGTGAACCGTCCCACCCCTAGTGGAAGATCTCTTATACATTCTCTGATTGAATGTGTAGACTTTGGGCTAATTCAGATGATGAATATTTTAACTCTTGAGAGTGTAAAAATGAAACCAAATGGACCCGCAAGGGTCCATTTGGTTTAATTTATACACTCTCAAAGAGTTATATCTGGTTAACCAACTTTCCATATTTAACTTGGAACTCTCTCAAGGACCACTGGTGGTCAACCGGGCCAGTCAAAGTCGGCCATGAAACTTAATCGGAACATTAATATTCCCTGGAGGATGAAACCTCAAGGGTGAACATCAGCTGAGGCAGACCAGCCCCAGTAAACATCCTGCCGGCTGACGTGTGCAGAGCCTTCAGACAAGCGAACAATGAACCTCCATAAATCTGTGGGCCCAGACGGCATCCCAGCCACCGTTCAAGGGACACCCGTTTGAGGGCTTGTAGATCACCTATTTTGATAAATATTTATATATAAATATGTTTTTCTCCCAGATTTAATTTTCTTTTTTTGAAATGGTCAAATCCTGTGCAGGAAAGATGTCATATTTTTGGGTAGAGTTTGAATGGTGATTAATTGTGATTAAATTAATTTTAAAGCTGTGATTAATCTGATTAAAATTGTAATCATTCAACAGTCCTAATTTTTATATTTTGGGCGGGTTTAACTATTTTATTGCTTCTTTCTCACTTTTTTATCGCTCTGTTCCCCTGTCTCCATAAATTGTTTTACTTCTGTTTGTTTATCTCCTCTTTCTATTCTTCTCTCTTTCCACTCTCTCTTATTCTCTCCTTTTTTCTGGCATCCAGAGTATCCTGAGGTTGTTGGTGTCGGGTCACGGTCGTTGCAGGACCGGCGTGCTGATCCCCATCCCTCAGTACCCGCTGTACTCCGCAGCCATAGCGGAAATGGAGGCCGTGCAGGTCAACTACTACCTGGACGAGAACAACTGCTGGGCGCTGGACGTAGCCGAGCTCCACAGAGCCTACGAGGCCTCCAAGCAGCACTGCCAGCCCCGTGTCCTCTGTATCATCAACCCCGGAAACCCTACCGGTAGGCCCAATGTCACTGTCTGACCGACCGTAATGTCCTGCACTTTGTGGCATGACAGAGTCACATGCCGAAAATAGATCATCTACGAGCTCACAATGCGTTCCGTGCTCGCTATTTGTCCGGCACGTGACATTTTAATACCGGCATATGATTCTAATCTATTGTGCAATCATGTTGGTTTGTGTTGCTTGCAACTGAGCAAATCTCCTCGGATGTGTTGCATTCTGTGTTTGTAGTTCTGCTCTTTTTGTTAAGCGGAACCTTAAGCGAGTGTAAACCAGGTTTAGGCATAAATTAGTCACAGATTAACAAAATATAACATTTTATTCGTAATTTATTGTTGCATGCAAATAGGGGTGGATTTCCTTTAGATAACCCTAACCCTGGCTGGTACAAAAAGTCTTCCTTGATTAGGAAAACCTAACTGGATCAATTTCGCAGAATCGATATTGGAACTGGATCAATTAATCCTTTCAATGCCTGACATATTCCTCACTGCAAGGCATTGTGTCACCATAAACGATGTGTCAACTTCACCTTGCTTGATGTTATATATATAAAACATGACATCTGATCCTGTTGTTCCTGTTTGGAACGTGGTATGTGGTTACACTGACATCTTGGTACTCTTCCATCAGCAGTGTTTAGATGATAAAACGGCTGTCTCCGTTCCACTGTAGACCGCTGGGGGGAATAAAATCAACCAAGTATGGTTTAAGTCAGGGGTTTTCAACCTTTTTGACACCAGGGACCACCATTTATTCAGCATTTTAGCCGTGGACCACCACCACTTGATGACATTTTCCCCCCAAAGACCTAAAACAAAAGGATTCCTTTGGTTTTGTCCACAATTCCAACCTGGATCTTGCAAACAAAACAGTGTAGACTTCTTAATTAAATAGTGCTGATTCAGATGATGAATATTTTAACTCTTGAGAGTGTGAAAATGAAACCAAATGGACCCGCAAGGGTCCATTTGGTTTCATTTTTAACATTCTCAAGAGTTACATCTGGTTAACAAACTTTCCATCATTTAGCCTGGGGACCACCTGAAACCCTCTCAAGGACCACTGTTGGTCCCCGGACCACCTGTTGAAAACCCCTGGTTTAAGTGGTTTTAAGGCCTGTTCAAGGTCTCAAATGTCCTGCCTTCACCCAGCACATGCTCAGATGGTAACATGCTGGTACAGTACTTGGCCACACTTACCGGTTCATTTATTGGTTTCACCTTAGTGCTGCCGCCCACCTGAACTCCATGGACATAGTGTTTTATTCATAAACTATCATGAATCATAATCAACACATCATAAATTATATTTAGATGTACAGCATAAAAGTGAATTTGGATTTAGAAACAATTACTTGCAAAGAATTGTGAGGTTCACAAGGAAATTGTGTTGCATCTCATGACCAAACCTGTCTTCTTTCACCCTTGCCATTCCATGGTTTAGGTCAGGTGCAGAGTAGGAAATGCATGGAGGAGGTGCTCCACTTTGCCTACGAGGAGAACCTCTTTGTCCTGTCCGATGAGGTAAATATTTTAACACCAGTCCAGCTTCCAAAAGTGAAATGATACCGCTGTATCAACTAACAGCACCTTTTAACAGCGGGCGATCTAAAGCCAGCATTCCTTTTACTCGCTTGAATTTCATTGGCTATTGCCTAAATCACCCAAGTATCGCCCGAAAACATCAATTGTTGTTTTTTTTCCTATTGTTTTACACCTTTTTCAGGTGTACCAGGACAACGTGTATTCTCCAGACTGCCAGTTCCACTCGTTTAAGAAGGTTCTGTATGAGATGGGCCCAGAATACTTCAACTCAGTGGAGCTGGCCTCGTTCCACTCTACCTCGAAAGGCTACACAGGAGAGTGAGTACACTTGTGACAAAATGGTTACAGGGACCAATGATAATATTCTTTATACAACACTTATCTAGTCGCTTTGCATAAACACAATAAAAACAACTTTATTAGGAAAACTAGTTTAGTTAGTGGAAAATGTTGTGTGCAGTCATTGACTCTGCCACGTTTCCATAAGCCCTATTTTTGCGTAAAAACGGCTCTTGCGAAGAGAATGTTGAATGGAAACACTTCAAAATGCGAATAAGTTTCCATTTTGCGCAAAAATAATTTCTCGCTGAAAGGTGCCGTATTTTGGAGCGTATCGGAAGAGCCTAATGCGCAAATGAGGTACGGAAACAGCTTGCGAAAAGACTTTCTATTGGAAAGCACTGGACACGCATTATAGCGCATTTGAAGAGTTGTGTGGCCTGCCGATGAGTGCATTGTTATTTGTTAATTTAAGTTATATTTCTACAAAAAACGCTCAGAACGGACGAGGGACGCATAGCCAATAACATTCAGACTCCCATCGCGTTTGTTCATGAAAGTCGCAAGGCAGCTACAGGTCCTATATTTACAGTATCTGATCTGTTTCATCATGCATGATAGCTAAGATACGCAAGTGATATCAGACATAAACAGCTGTTTTACATGACCGGGCTCTGCCCTTATAGATATTATTCCGTTAATAAAGTTCAAACCCTTTTTCCTCGCACGTGTCGCGCTGCAGATGACATGGTGTAGTCTACAATATCGCATTTCATCAGTTAATGGAAACAGCGGACAATTCGCTCTTCTTTTTTCGACTTAAGTTCATACTCTTCCTATTTTCGCAAAGGTTTTATGGAAATGTGGCTACTGACTCTTATCATTGTGTCTATCTACCCCAAACCCTCTATTCCTAGATGTGGTTTCCGTGGAGGTTACATGGAGGTGTTAAACATGGACAACGAGGTTAAAGCTCAGCTGGTAAAGTTGCTGTCGGTGCGTCTGTGTCCCCCCGTCTCTGGACAGGCTGCCATGGATGTCATCGTCAATCCCCCGAAACCCCACGAGCCTTCCTATGCACAGTTCATTAAGGTCTGTGTGTGTGTGTGTGAGTGTGTGTGTGTGTGTGTTTGGGAGAGAGTGAAAGTGAGGGAGGGAGAGAGGGTTTATTCTGACTTCTTGTAAAGGCCAGTGGTCTGGTGAAGCAAACTTGTTGCAGTATTTTCATTTATTCAAAATCGCTTAGCTTGGATGTATGACATTTGCATTTACATTTGCATTATGACAAAACAAAGGAGAAACTATAGTATAAGTAGTACAACTATAGTATAAAGAGGGCTGCCAACGCAGACAACCCGCAACACCCAATGTTAAAATTATCCCATCCAGGTGCAAGGCTCAGCAGTAAATCAAAAAAGAGGAAAATGCCAGCACTCATGAAATGAGAATTTTTTTGCATTCTTTATTAATTGTATTTACTTCTGGTGAGCAGGCAACAAACAGGTTTCAGCCTGTCGGCCTTTCTCAGTGTCAAGGAGGGCCAACAGGCTGGAACGTGTTTGTTCTAGAAATAAAAAGGAAAGTACTAAGTGGCTAAACAACAGCATTTTTTCTCCCTTTTAATTCTCATGACCCCTTAGACTTTGTTTAGTCCATATTTATTTAATCGGTAACATTTATTTTCAGAATTTATTTCCTCTTATTCAATGGCTGCACAAATCATGCGATCATGCATGCAAAAGATAACCCAGTGTGAATACAAATCGAGTCCAAAAAGAAATGTCATCAAACAAATAATACTTGGAGCTAAATACACTGTTGAATGTGAGATCATGCATGTGTAGAAATATCGTTGATATTTTACTATTAAGACTTAACCCTTAGTGTACTGAACGCATTTTGGTGTTCTAAGCATTATGTTTTAACTGTTGAAAAATAGCAGATCTACAAGCTCATAGCGCGCCACCGAGTGGCGCGCTATGAGCTTGTATCTCTGCTATTTTTGAAACATCGTGAAAACGTGGTGAAATCTTTGAATATTATGTTATTCAGAAACTAGATAGGACACAATGGGTTGTTAAATGAACACTGTAGATTTGACTGTGTTCTGTAGGAGAAGAGTGCAGTGCTGGGCAGCCTGGCTGAGAGGGCCAAGATGACGCAGCAGATCCTCAACACGGTGCCTGGGATCACATGCCAGCCGGTGCAGGGAGCCATGTACGCATTCCCACAGATCTTCATTCCTCCCCGCGCTGTCCAGGAGGCCAAGGTACTTTATACGTGTCAACCGCCTGCAAAGGGAACGACGGGCATTGCTTTCGTACAAATATCTTTGCCAGGCACTTTAGTTTTAACCAATACATGTACAGTAGGTGTAATAGGTTTTAGCGTCTCCTCCAACTCTGCGGTGTGATATGTCTTGTTGCACGTTGACGTGTGGCGTTCCACATTGACCATATCACACCAAAGGGTCAAGACTGTTTTAGAGTTAACTCTTGTTTTTTTTGTATTTGTCGCATACAGGTATGTCGAGTATTTGTCAGTATGTCGAGACATACAGTGTAGAACAGGGGTGGCCAACCTGAGGCTCGCGAGCCACATGTGGCTCTTCAGCTGGTTTCATGCGGCTCTTAAGGTGCTTCCACATGGAACCATCAAAAACGCTCCGCCTGGCGCACTCATGCATTCCCTATACCAGTGGTTTTCAACATTTTTATACCAGGCCCCACCATTTATTCAGAATTTGAGCCACGGAGGAGCACCATTTGATGACATTTTAGCTCCACAGACACCAAAGCTAAAGATTTTGTTTACTTTTGTCAACAATTCCAGGCTGGATTTCAAAGAAAACAAAACAGTCAAACATACAGATCAAAAATACCATTAATCTTCTACATTCTCTAGTTGTGTAGACTTCTGTCTAACCAACTTTACATCATTTAGCCTGGGGACCACCTGGAAGAACCACCTGTTGAAAACCCCTGCCCTATACAGTGGTGCCCAGCCACTCGACCAAGGACTGATTCCTAGTCCACCGTGGAGGTGTAGGTGTATGTTTTTTGACTTGTCAAATACTTTTTTGGATTGTAAACAGTGTTTCTAAATATATGTCTATATGTTTTAATAGTGTGTCTTTGCATTGCGCACCTGCACACAAACGCACATGTCTTATGGCAGGAGAGGGGAAACCTATTTGCGACCGTGACGGCCGTGACGGCTGTCGCGGCGGTTTTATAACCGTTGTGACCGTTTGATGTGGCTCTTTGCAGTAACACAGTGAAAAACGTGGCTCTTAGTCTGTGACTGGTTGGCCACCCCTGGTGTAGAAGGATGAAATATTGTTTCCCACTCATCCACAATGCAGTTTATAATTATTCAGCTTATAACTATTTGAAAGATGCAACTTGTGGACGCGCTCACGCACACACACACACACGCACGCACGCACGCACGCACGCACGCACGCACACACCCAATAGCAATTAATGGACCAATTAGGAAACCAGGAAATTGTGTAATAATTGTGGATCCCACTGCAGTTCTAGGAAAGCCCTGCTGTGATTGACCATTCGTTGCTGTTATTGACAGTTCCTGTTTTGCAACTGTGTGTAACTTCAGTACAACAATACCTAACCCTAACCTCAGTTAAACTCTGCCTGGTTCAATCAGACACATGGTGAGGCAGGCCTATGCTAGAACATTGGTGGGATTCCTAATCAGACAAGAGTGCAGTTGAGTTGATAGGGATAGGGTAGGTGGAGTGCACCATCTAGTGGCTGAATGGTGTATGCGTTTTATGATGGGCATCAGGTTCAGCACAACAGATCTTGTTTGTACTTTATTTACTGAAGCACTTAGGGAGCCTTGTTTTTAAAATTGACAATCAGTTTCTTTTCTGTATATCTCTAGTCTCTAGGTATGGCTCCAGACATGCTGTACTGCCTGCGGCTGCTGGAAGAGACTGGCATATGCGTGGTTCCTGGGAGTGGCTTTGGCCAAAGAGAGGGGACCTACCACTTTAGGTAGGACCAGTGCTCACTCATTCTTCTCAACAGTTTTCTGTAAAAAAAAAAAAAAAAAAAAAAAAAGTCTGTAATCAGTGGATCTCAAATCGACATCATGAAGTTTTTCCGACACGCTCTAGAAAAATGTTGCCTTATACTGGAGGTTGCTAATGCTATGGTCACATATTACGCATTAAAGGGATATTCCACATTTTATGGTTTACTCAGTCTCATGTGAACACACCAGACAGTTTATACGTTACTCCATTCAGTATTTAGATATTTGATTTTTCATTTTTCATTTTAGCGTACCTGCCTCCTTCCTATACAAATCCATTATAACTTAAACTCCATTACAGATTATTCAAATGTATCCCTTTTAAGCTGCTGAATTGGAATAGTTATTGGGGGGGAGGGGGGGGGGGGGGGGGGGGGGGGGGGGGGGGGGGTCAGCAGCAGCACCAGCACCCTCTATAGTCTATAGTAGGGTAGGGCGGATTCTCACAACAAAATAAAAAAGTGATATTTGAATTAAGTGAAATCACTGACTATACCTTTTTTAAATTAACTATAATGAAATTCCAGTACGCAGTGCATCTACACCAGGGGTGCCCAAAAGGTAGATTGTGATCTACCAGTAGATCACACAGGCCATGCAGGTAGATCACATGACAGTCCCCTAAAATGTATAGATCTGTAACTCTTGAGAACCAAATGGACCCTTACGGGTCCATTTGGTTTCATTTTACACTCTCAAGAGTTAAATTATATTTAAACATCTGAATTACGTAATTTCAAGAGTACACACAATTAGAAAATGGAGAATTGTCATTTTGGCCAACGTTTTGCCAGTTCTCCTTCCCAATTGTGGACAAAACGTGAAAAGTTATCAGCTTTGAGTGCAAGTTCAATATCACGGAACTATCAAATCAAACTCCAAATACTGTTTTCAAACGTCAATAGTAGGATATGAAAACCTTCCAATTCTCTGCCTCCATTTTTCATTATAAGTGCAACACTATAACAGTAAGTAACTCCATCTCCACTTTTTTTTTTTTTTTTTTGGATGTGTAGATCTTGTTGAGCCGGTCATTTTGAAAGTAGCTCAAGTCAAAAAAAAGTGTGGGCACCCCTGATCTACGCTAATGAAATGCGACGGTCAAGTGTCATAAACTGGTGAATCTCTTCCTGCTTCCAGGATGACCATTCTGCCCAGTACAGAGAAGCTCCAGGTGCTGCTGGACAACGTGAGAAGGTTCCACATCAGTTTCCTGGAGGCGTACTCAGACCAGGAGGAACCTCAGAGATGAGTTACAGTTACAGCCATGCGGAGAAATGAGTCCGTGAACAAAATGCTTTATTTTAAGACTTGTATAAAACCGGCAGCAACGAATGCTGACAAGGCTTTTTTTGTGTGTGTGTATTCCCAAAGTTAAAACAACTAATTGAGGTTTTGACTTGATTTACAGCAACACTGGTGCCTTCCTAATCCTATTGTGTTTGATTTAAAACACTCTAATATTTTGGCCCACTGTTACATATAATATAAGTCCCAAGGGGATGTGAATTAAAGCTACTGTATATTCAGAATATCAACTACACATGAACCTCTTATGTAAATATAGCATGTGTAGTCAATTTATTTGTTCCCGTGTGTACCTAACAGTACAGTACATACTGACATAGCATTGGTTTTCTTCACATACAGTACAGATAGATACCATATCTATATCTACTGCTCACAGGCACTAAAGTACAATCTTGTCGTCAGGCAACATGCCTGCTCTTTAGTTGAAAATGTGTTTTTGTCACATGCCAGATGATGCCACAGTAGTGAGTAGTTCAAGGAAGTTATATCAATTATCAATTAGCCTTAATTGTCTGTTTAACATTGTCGGTTTGTTTGGCTGGTTGAAGAGAGCGCTCTATTCCTTAGTCATGTTTCCAGTACATGGGTAACCGTAACTGTACTGCATTGCCTATTTAATTGATCGAAGGATGACAGCAGGTTGTGGTCTTTGTTGAAGTTTAGCCCTTTAGGCAGTTCACCTTTCAAAAAGAATGGATTGAGAATAATATCTTCTATTACTATATAGCGCTGATGCCATTGAAGCCCACCAACGGTACCTCTATTCTTTCTGGGCTGTATGGATGGACAGGACAATTGTTGTTGAGTAGTTTAGTCTGATGCCTTGAAGGGTTATTGATGGCTACTTATTTTGTGCGTCAAAGTGGTTTTGACCTAAGGTTTGGCTGCTCCAGTCTCCTGAGACTCGGCAGCTTAAATTGGAATTCAACCCAGCCCTCTTTTGATGATTGCTACAACCTCCTTGAATCAGGAGTGCTGTTATTATCTGAATAATATGGGACTATTGGAGCCAGAATCTGTTTCTCTTGTCGGACTCGGGAAGTAACAGTAAAGCAAAGTCAGGTTATTATTGGTATGAAAGCTTATTATTTTTGTATTTAGTTTTAGCTTTGTATTTCGTTTAAACAACATCTGATGGTTATGGTAACTGTAGTATGTGTGTCAGAGCCTGTGTAGTTACATGAAACCAAACATATTTGCCCTCATCATTAAGATGCAAACATTTGTTGCTCTTTGTTTGGAGAATGAGATGCGTTAACAATAATTATTCAATGAATTATTTATTTGATATTCTAAGTGACTGGTTCTCTTTTTTTAATGGAATGCCTTGTCATTTTTTTCTTCAGTGTTCTTTTCTAATAATACTCCAATGTATGCTTTTAGTTAGAAAACCTTAACGTACTGTATGTGATGGCTTGAGGTATGGCTTAATATCTTACCATTTTTAACTTGATGAGTGCACTCTGGCAAACAAGTACTATTACTTACATGTTAGCGACACAATAGCCTTTTATCCACAGACATATCCTTTTAATGCATTTTATTTTGTATATTGTGGATACATGGTAAAACATTTGGTGCATAAAATGGCTGGCTGGCAGGTGCTCATGGATTATTTTATTTATTTCATGCCTTCATACGTAAATACGACTGTTACTGGGAAAATAGTTCTTTTGGATATTTATCTTTCTGTTCTTTTTCCCCTCCTTTTTTACATAGTAAAGTTCTAATGACATATATACTGTATGTAGTTTTCGATTTGATTTCAGATGACAACCCCCCAAAAACCCAATTGGTTTGCAATATCAAGTGTTTTTATTTTTTGTATTGTTATTATATGTATTTTTATTGTCAAGTCTGTCCAAATTCCATCCACAAATTTAACTCACAAAAACAAAAGTGAAAAAGTAGTATTAGCATTTACATTCTGAACATACTAAACGTAATAAACCAGATAAAGTGAGGGAAAATCTACCTCATTACTCTGCCCAATATTTTCTTTCCCTGAAGTCATTAAAGGGATGGTTATGATTTTTTTTTTTTTTTTAAGTTAAGCTCTATGAAATACTTGTGGTTACTATAGTGGTTACAACTGTTTTGATTGATTGCCAGAGCCCCGGGGTGAGACCTCTGCTCTGGTTTTGGTGAAATACTCCAGTCATTTTGTGGGGCCATGCATTAAAAGTCAATAAATAAAAACAAAAACAAATGTCATTTTTATTCTTTACCTATTTGTAAGATATTAGCGCAGGGTTCATTCATTTGTGACCCCTCTATCACTGTGCGTGCTCTCTCTCTCACACACACACACACACACACACACACACACACACACACACACACACAAAGGGAATATATTTCTGGTAGGACGCTATTTTATAGACATAAACCGGATTGACTGCCACTGTTTGATATTGCATGGCTGCCCCAAACTCAGTGGCCTTGGCAAATTGAACACTATTGGCAACTAAAAACAATTTTAAAGGTGTCCGGTCTTTTATGTGCTGATCCGTAGCTGACAGTGGTGCTTTACCGTCAGTAACCCGTATGAGGGCCACTGTCATAGAATTGAATGAGCCTTGACCCACACTGAACTAGCATAGAGGTTCTCTCACAGAGACAGACCTACACCTGAAACCCAACATATACAGGTCCAGTGAAGGTGGTGGAAGTTCAAGTTCAAGTTCAAAGCTTTATTGCCATATCAACAGAGTTGATTGGAATTTGTTTTAGTGCATACAGAGAGGACATACAGTACATACATACAGTACAGACAGAGAGGACGGGCTGATAGGAGAGCAGAGGTAAGGACATTAAGGTGCCTTTTAAGGACATTAAAGTGCCATTACAATATCAAAAGCCTACACAACAATAAATAACAGGGCAATAAAAAAACTGAGCTTCACAACAATAAATAACAGGGCAATAAAAACTGAGCTTCACAGTATGCTGATTTGTTGGTCAGCTTTAAAGCTGTAAAGTGCGTAAGAACGTAGGGTCCGAGTTCAGTAGGCGGACTGCCTCGGGGTAGGTACTGTTTTTAAAGCGAGAGGTATTGCACTTTATAGACCGTAATCTTCTACCAGACAGAGGAACGAAAAGGTAACTGGCCGGATGGGAAGGGTCTGCGTACACCTTCTGCACTTTATGTTTGGTGCGGGAGGAATAGATGGAGGAGACAGATGGGAGGTCTAGGCCAATGATTTTGGATGCTGTGCGGACCACTTTCTCCAATTGTTTTCTGTCAGCAGCAGATGTGTTGCCATACCACACCGTAATAAGGAAGGTGTAGAGGTGTTTGTGTATCAGAGATCACCTCATAGAAGGACACAGCGCCAGCAGCTTGGTCTACATACACTAATAACCTGTAGGGGTCGAGGGATAGAGAGGAGGTTCTGATAGGGAGGACCGTTTTATTCCTATTGTGAATCACAGTGTAGTTGTCCTTAAAAAGAGTAAGAACACGTTTCAGACACCATGACAGACTATTGTATCCAAACTCACTGTCTCTTCCCTGTTTGTTGATGTCTCTGTGTGTCACTGATAAACCAACATTTCCTATACAATGTACCTCACCGTAACAGCGTCCACTCAGTGGTTCATTACACAATACCTGACACCGGTCCATAAATCTGTCTTCATGAGGAGGTTACTGATGCCCCCACACATATTCCACCTTTGTGTTGTTTTCAGACAGACAGAGATGACTGTATGCTGTGTTAAGATCCAGTGTGAGTTCACACAAATATTTTAAAAAGTCCTGCCTCTTTCTGCTCCTAGGAACTGGATCTGGAGCAGCAGCAACTGGTCTTGAAACGGCAGCAACTGTTCTTGAAGCAGCAGCAACTGGTCTCGAAGCAGCAGCAACTGGTGTCGAAACGGCAGCAAATGGTCTCGAAACCTCAGCAAGTGGACTTGAAACACGCAGCAACTGGTCTTGAATGAGCAGCAACTGATCTTGAATCAGCAGCAACTGGTCTTGAATCAGCAGCAACTGGTCTTGAATCTGCAGCAACTGTCTGTTGGTTAGCCGTCACAGGGGTTGACACTAAGGTCTCAGAGGCACTTGCCCAGCGGGCAAGTGCAAGTCAGGTTCTACTTGCCCTCAGCTCATGGTCACTTGCCCCCCAAAAATATATTGTAAATTTTGCAGATGTAACTCTTGAGAACGTAAAAATGAAACCAAATGGACCCTTGCGGGTCCATTTGGTTTCATTTTTACACTCTCAAAAGTTAAAATTCATCATCTTAATTAGCCCAGGTCTACACAACTAGAGAATTTAGAAGATTAGGTCATTTTGATGTGTTAATTTGCCTGTTTTGTTTCCCAAATCCAGCCTGGAATTGTGGATAGCTAGAAAGCAGGGAAAGACACAGAGGCAGAGTACAATGACTGCCTTCAAGACAAATTTATCTTGTGTTGTGTTATAGTGCACTAAGTTGTACACTTGCCCGATAGGGCAACCAGGTAGCAGTCTTCACTTGCCCGACCATTTTTTTTACTTGCCGCGGGCAAGTGTTAGTGTCAAGCCCTGCGTCAGATCACAGATTCCCTGAGCCGTCTGTTGGTTTAATGATGTGGTCTTTAGGCTCTCCAGTTCAGTCTTCAAATCAGTTATCTGCTGAGCAAGACGTGCATGTTCAGTGATGTTACCACCTGTTCCTTTTCCCGTTGGTGTGTTTCCAGACATCCACACCAGGTCTTCTCTGTGACTTTGGGCAGGAGGCTGACCATGATGTCAGATTCTTTCTCTGGGAAGTTTTGTAAGATCAGGTCAACCACGTCCTTGATGCGGGCATTCTCCAGAGCTCTTGTAGTCAGACTCAGCGGTTTGAACCCCACAGAGTTGTCCGGCTGTAGCAGATGGAACTTGAACCTGTGGAACTGCTCTGCATTTAGAGCATCCAGAGCCTTCAGGATACGACCCGAAAGAGGCTCCATGGAGGATTCCGGTCAGATGGAAGCGTGTCTTGGTAAGTCCAGCGTCCTGCTCTGTGGTGGAATGGTGGTGTTAACCCATTGTGTCGTGACCCTCGATTCGAGTTTCTGACACCAGATTATACAGTAGTTCCTGACACCAGATTATAGCTGCAGCAAGATTCTAGCTTTTGACACTAGATTCTACAGTAGTTTCCGACACTAGATTCTAGTTATTGACACTAGATTCTATAGTTTCTGACACTAGATTCTAGTTTTTCTGAAAAACCTGTGCTCCTGTGTCAGTGATGCTAACATATTTCAAGCCAAGGACCACCAGAATTATCCATATTTGGCTGCAGACCGCCATCTGAAAACATGTTGTTCTCGGGGTTCCCCAGAAGCGAAAAATTGAGATAAAATGTTTGCTTCCAAAACAATGTATTCAGAGATTTGCAGCACATTTTGACAATTTTTCAAAAATAGCAGAACAACAAGCTCATGTCGCGCCACTCGGTGGCGCGACATGAGCTTGTTGATCTGCTATTTTTCAACAGATAAAACACCAAAACGCGTTCAGGGTTAATGTTGAAATGCATCGATATGAAGCAAGCATCAGATGATAATTAAGGTTCAAGGTTGAATTTATTGGCTACACTGTGTGCTACATAACAGGTTTGACTTCCTTCAGTGCAACACACAGGTGGAGAACCATTCCTGGAAACCATCCATGAAAACCCTTGATCCCGGTCAGTGTTGCCAACTGCCAAAATCTAAAATGCACTAGTAGGCCAGTAATTTTAGCTCATGTTTTACCTAAAATTGGAATAAATTGTAACATGGCATTTTTCTTCACAGATCATTTCTTTGAGGTCTCCAGAACAACATATTAAAAGTCCCGAAAAATCCCAGTTGCGCAAATATGTTTAATTTCATAAAGTAATAGAATATATAGGCTCCAATGGAGTGATAGCCCCGCCCCCTCCTATACAAACCCATTATAACTTAAAACTCCATTTTAACCATGATGGATTATTCAAAAACAACCCATCTTTTTTCTGGTGACTGATATTGTCCTCCTAATACGTGAGAGGACCGTGGAATCTCATTCACAGGTTTCAGTTATTTTTAAAATATTGTTTTGGAAAATGTAGCTGCCTCCATATCTGGCCATGCCCACCCAAATGAATATTAAAAAAATAAATAAATGAAACCTGTAAATGAAATTCCACTGCCCTCTCACATATTAGGAGGACTATATGCAGTCACCAGAAAAAGGTGAGGGCAGTGGACTTTCATTTACAGGTTTCATTTATTTATTTTTTTAATATTCATTTGGGTGGGCATGGCCAGATATGGAGGCAGCTACATTTTCCAAAACAATATTTTAAAAATAACTGAAACCTGTGAATGAAATTCCACGGTCCTCTCACGTATTAGGAGGACAATATCAGTCACCAGAAAAAAGATGGGTTGTTTTTGAATAATCCATCATGGTTAAAATGGAGTTTTAAGTTATAATGGGTTTGTATAGGAGGGGGCGGGGCTATCACTCCATTGGAGCCTATATATTCTATTACTTTATGAAATTAAACATATTTGCGCAACTGGGATTTTTCGGGACTTTTAATATGTTGTTCTGGAGACCTCAAAGAAATGATCTGTGAAGAAAAATCCCATGTTACAATTTATTCCACTTGAAACGCTATTTATCCTGGACTATAGTGGCACTTCCAAAATGCACTACAATGTGCTAGAGCAGTGGTTTTCATACCAGGGGGGCCCACTATTTATTCTGCATTTTAGCCATGGAGAACCACCAGTTGATGAGTTTAGTCTCTCTGACTAATTTAAGAGATATAACTGGCAAAATGTTGGTCAAAATAGCAACTCTTCTACATTTTCTAAATTGTAGATTGTTGAAAAGGAATTGATTAAATATAATTTAACTCTTGAGAGGAGAGCCAGCGAAATCCAAAAGCGACCTCGCCCACGGGCGCCCGGTTTCAAAAGCGGGCGCCCGCTTTCACAAAAACGGGCGCCCGGTTTCACAAAAACGGGCGCCCGTTTCACAAAAACGGGCGCCCGTTTTCAAAAGCGGGCGCCCGTTTTCAAAAGCGGGCGCCCGTTTTCAAAAGCGGGCGCCCGTTTTCAAAAGCGGGCGCCCGTTTTCACAAACTAGGCTATGCCTAAACCTAACTCTAACCCTAAACTTAACCTCAGTAAACCTATGCCTAAACCTAACCTAACCCTAACCATAACCTTTTGAAAAGGGCGCCCGTTTGTGAAAACGGGCGCCCGCTTTTGAAAACGGGCGCCCGTTTTTGTGAAAGCGGGCGCCCGCTTTTGAAAACGGGCGCCCGCGGGCGAGGTCGCTTTTGGATTTCGCCCCTGCTGCTTGAGAGCGTAGAATGAAACCAAATGGACCCATAAGGGTCCATTCTGAAAAAAAGCCAAGTTGGCAACACTGATCCCGGTGGCCCACAATCTCCTTTTGTTCACTCTGATGAAAGTTATTAGCAAGTTATTATTGCATAAAATGAGTTGTGATGTGCTTGTGCTAATTCCTCGAAATAATGTCATGTCAGGCCCTTTGTCATTTGTGATAACTAATAATCTCTCCATGCACGCACAGTACAGGTACCATCATGCATGTACGGAACTGGTTTTGACTCTTATCTATGCAACATTTAAGAGATCTCATGATAGATGACGCCTAATCAAATGTCACTAATGGCAAACATACCAAACAAAACCGTTTCAGTTTGGCAAGATCGAACTGGTAGAATCTTCTCCTGACCTCACTCACCTCTGCACCTACAGTGTAGTGCCTTGGGCTCTGGGGGTCCCATGTATCTGAAAGATATATTTTTGTACTTTTTTATCCACACTTTTACGAGGCTATAACCGAATAGTCTTTGTCCTTGTTGTGTGTGTAAGTTTCCTCTCGCTGTGTTGCGAACATGTCCCTGCCCTTTTAAAAATACACCTAGGCCAAATTCGCTTCATAACCCTCCAAGATCATAAATCCGCTGAGATACAGACCTTTGCTGTCCACGGTCACGCAACTGCCATACACTACCATTCATCAACCACTGCGTACACTTTAAAGGGAAATTACTCCCAATTTCAATTGCTCAAGGGAGTTTCTAAATTTCGAAATAAGTTTCTTTTTTATATCAGACCTATATCAAACAACGCAATGAAACAAAAACTGTCACAAAGAAAAGAGCAAGAAGAACATCGAATGCGTGTCGAAACAGAAAAGTACAAAACAATGCAAAATGGGGAACAATCTTACACTGCACACATCTGCTGTCCCATGTTGCTGTGGTTGAATGTTTATATGCTGTATTTATGGGTGTTTGGGGGTCTTGTGAGGAGTCGAAGGAGAACGGCACAATAATATGTGTGTCTGTATTGGCAGGAAGACCTCAGTGACTTCATCGCGTGGGAGCCAACGAGGCTCAGATGATTTTTCTTCTTTCATCAAGAGAGTTGAAGAGAAGAACGGCACAGCATGAAAAACGTTTATTCCAAATAAACGTTTTTCATGTTGTGCCGTTTCTTCTTTTCTTCTTTATTTGACCCACGAAGCAATGCAATCTATAGGCCATCTATAATCATACTAATTGTCTGTGTACTGTGTATCACGGTGTGTCCACTGTTTAGGCATCACAACCCAGATAGCAAAATGCACTGATTCAACGTTGGATTTTGGTTAGATAACCAAAATCCAACGTTGAATCAATGCATTTTGCTACTGTATCTGGGAAACAGATATACAGTAACAGAAACATGTTGCAAAATGTAATTTCTACGACTTTTCCGAGTCATGTTCAAATACTGGATTGCTATTGGCTTAAAAAGAGTGGTAAATAGGACAACTTTGCCTGGAACTTAAAAATACCTGGATGTGATATGATGCAAATTAGATGCAAATGAGTTGCTGAATGAAGTTGTTCAGAACGGTTGTAACCAAATAGTGGAGCGGGTTAGCAAAACCATTCTGCACTTTTTGAGAAAAGCGTGAAAATTGGTACACGCATAGCCAAAGACATTTAAAAAATATTTGGATGTGGAGGTATCTTGAATTCCAAGATGGCGGCCCCAAAATCCAAGATGTCTGCCCAGAAATGTGGTTTTTCCTTCATAACTTGAAATGCATTGATTTTACACCCCATAGATGTATTGAACGTTAATACAAAGTTGGCCATTACGGACGATTTGGTACCAAGTACGTGTCTGTATCTCCTACGGTTCTTGAGATACAGCATATAGGTACTTTCACAGATTGAGGAGAGCAAGACATTTGTAACATTGATTCTTAAGTCAATCAAATGGTCATACAGACATGAAAATTGGTACACACACTCTGCAAACCCCACTATTTCTAAAAGTACTGCATGCCCTGCAAAATTCCAAGATGGCAGCCCCCAAAATCCAAGATGTCTGTCCAAAAATGTGTTTTTTCCTTCATAACTCGAAATACAAAGATCTTAAGCCCCATAGATGTATTGAACGTTAATATAAAGTTGGGCATTACGGACATTTTGATACCAAGTACATGTCTCTATGTACTACGGTTCTTGAGTTACAACATATCCGTATTCATGAGGCACCAAAAGTGTAACATTTTGTCACATTTCACTATTTAACTCAAAGATCCCTTAATCACTTTCAGGAATCATTTTCAGGAAATGGACCTACATGTATCTGCTATCATAAACCACTTTAAGTTTCCCAATTGATGAAACGGGTAGGGAGTAATTAAACCGATCGTAAAGGGCTGTTTCAGTGCTACATTTGCTGCGTATAGTTAGCGAACATAAGCCACCCAGAAATGTCTGTCTGTGCATCTGCCCTTCACAATAAGGGTATATATGAAGCGGACGCAAGTGTAGCATGTGTCTAGTATAATGGTATAGTATGCTAATAGGCGTAATAGTGTGATATATGCAATAGTGTAATAGGGTTAATAGTGTAATATATGCAATAGAGGTATACTGTAATATGGTAATACATGTAATAGTGTCATAGTATAACATGTGTAATAGTGTAATAGGGTAATGTGTGTAATAGTGTCATAGAGTAAGATGTGTAATAGGGTAATATTGTAATAGTGTCATAGTGTAACATGTGTAATAGGGTAACATGTGTAATAGTGTCATAATGTAACACGTGTAATAGTTTCATAGTGTAACATGTGTAATAGTATAATAGGGTAATATGTGCACTAGTGTCATAGCGTAATATTTGTAATAGTGTCATAGGGTAACATGTGTAATAGTGTCATAGTGTAACATGTGTAATAGTGTCATAGTGTAACATGTGTAATAGTGTCATAGTGTAATAGGGTGTAATAGGATAATATGTGTAATAGTGTCATAGTGTACCATGTGTAATAGTGTCATAGTGTAATAGGGTGTAATAGGATAATATGTGTAATAGTGTCATAGTGTAACATGTGTAATAGGGTAATAGGGTAATATGTGAAATAGTGTCATAGTGTAACATGTGTAATAGCGTAATAGGGTAATATGCGTAATAGTGTCATAGTGTAACATGTGTAATAGGGTAATGGGTTAATATGTGTAATAGTAATATATGTGCAATAGTGTAATAGGGCAATTACACTATACACACATGTATACCACATGTTACACTATGACACTATTACACATATCGCCCTATTACACATGTTGCACTATGACACTATTACACATATTACCCTATTACGCTCTTACACATGTTACACTATGGTACTATTACATATATTACCCTATTACACTATTACACATGTTACATTAAGACACTATTACACATATTACCCTATTACACTATTACACATGTTACACCATGACACTATTACACATAGTGCCCTATTACACTATTACACGTGTTACACTATGACACTATTACACATATTACCCTATGACACTATTACACATATTATCCTATTACACTATGACACTATTACACATATGAGCCTATTACACTATTACACATATTATCCTATTACACTATTACACATGTTACACTATGACACTATTACATATATTACCCTATTACACTATTACACATGTTACACTATGACACTATTACCCTATTACACTATTACACATGTTACACTATGACACTATTACACATATTGCCCTATTACAGTATACCGCTATTGCATATATTACACTATTAGCCCTATTACACTATTGCATATATTACACTACGCCTATTAGCATATTATACCATTATACTAGGACACATGCTGCACTTGGTGCGTCCGCTTCAGATATACACTTATTGTGAAGGGCAGATGCACAGACAGACATTTCTGGGTGGCTTATGTTCGCTAACTATACGCAGCAAATTTAGCACTGAAACAGCCCTTTACGATCGGTTTAATAACTCCTGACCCGTTTCATCAATTGAGAAACTTGAAGTGGTTTATGATAGCAGATACATGTAGGACCATTTCCTGAAAATGATTCCTGAAAGTGATTAAGGGATCTTTGAGTTAAATAGTGAAATGTACCAAAATGTTACACTTTTGGTGCCTCATGAATACGGATATGTTGTAACTCAAGAACCGTAGTACATAGAGACATGTACTTGGTATCAAAATGTAAGATCTTCGTATTTCGAGTTATGAAGGAAAAAACACATTTTTGGACAGACATCTTGGATTTTGGGGGCTGCCATCTTGGAATTTTGCAGGGCATGCAGTACTTTTAGAAATAGTGGGGTTTGCAGAGTGTGTGTACCAATTTTCATGTCTGTATGACCATTTGATTGACTTAAGAATCAATGTTACAAATGTCTTGCTCTCCTCAATCTGTGAAAGTACCTATATGCTGTATCTCAAGAACCGTAGGAGATACAGACACGTACTTGGTACCAAATCGTCCGTAATGGCCAACTTTGTATTAACGTTCAATGCATTTATGGGCCGTAAAATCAATGCATTTCAAGTTATGAAGGAAAAACCACATTTCTGGGCAGACATCTTGGATTTTGGGGCCGCCATCTTGGAATTCAAGATACCTCCACATCCAAATATTTTTTAAATGTCTTTGGCTATGCGTGTACCAATTTTCACGCTTTTCTCAAAAAGTGCACAATCTGCCCTAATAAGAGAGCTAAACCGCTCCACTAAAAGATCTTTGCAAGGTAATTTGAATCATAGTTTACCATGAAAGGTTACTTACTGTTTCAGGGTTGTTTCGCCTTGTGGCACAACCCTGAAACGGTGGATAAATCAGCCAACAACCCATGACCTTTCTTGGTAGATTCTTTACGTAATTCAAAAATACAACACTTTTTAATTCATTCAATTCTGAATGAATACAGACAGGCGCACAAAAGACAGTCACCTGACCTGACCAAAGGTAAGGCGATATTGTAGGTGACTTGTTGAAATAAAGCTGCTTTCGTTTTTAATCATCTGGACCAGGGGTTTTCAACAGGTGGTCCGGGGACCACCAGTGGTCCCTGAGAGGGTACCAGGTGGTCCCCAGCTAAGTTGGTTAACCAGATGTAACTCTTGAAAACGTAAAAACGAAACCAAATGGACCCTTGCGGGTCCATTTGGTTTCATTTTTACGCTCTCAAGAGTTAAAATATTCATCATCTGAATTAGCCCAAGGCTACACAACTAGAAGATGGACAAAAGCATGAGAAATATTTAGTTTTGGGGTCTGTGGGGCTAAAATGTCCTCAAATGGTGGTCCGTGCCTCAAATGCTGAATAAATGGTGGGCCCTGGTATCAAAAAGGTTGAAAACCCCTGATCTGGACCTCATTTTCATTATATTTTATTCAAGTCCCTCTGCCAGAGAGAGAGAGAGAGAGAAAGGGAGAGAGCTGGTAATGATCCCTAATAACTCCTCCTCCACCAGCTGCTCTGCAATGTGTTGCGCTGTAATGGGAGCATTCCTTATTCATAAACTACTCCTGGTCCAAACAGTAACTGTAGACACCCTGCTTATTAGCAGCCTTCACCCTCTCCATGCTCAGACGGAGCAGTATCGCACCTGCATATATTGTTTTTCTACCTTTGATATCTTGGGACGTTTTGACCCAAACTCCCTATAAATGATAGTAAAAAAAGATTAACAAGCTCATACATACGTAAACACACGGGCCCACATCATTTCCACCGTGGGGTGTGACTGTATTTTCCAGCAGTGAGGAGGATGCCAGGAACAGGAGGATAGGATGGGCTGGGGGCCTGGCCTCCACCCAACCAAACACTGCTGTTGTTGAGTGAGTTCAGTTAGATTCATTGCTTAACACCCGTTTATGGAGCCATAACATGCACATCATCATGAGATAGGAGTTTCTGTCCACCAAAGCAAGTAATACTTCCCAAGGTTCAAGACCTCCATTTCTCAATGGGGTTGAGCCCTGCCTCTACTCTTCTTTGTGCTTACTGAACAGTGAGTTCTCCCTCCCCACACATAGATAGACAATATGCTGGCCATTTGTTTAGTACAGGCAACGGTGAATGTTCAAGCCATGAACTGTAAATATACATTTAATATAATTAAATTACCCCCCCTCCCCTCCCCTCCCCTCTAAGTTGTGTGTACGTAGTGACTCGTGCCGGCATTCTTTTTTCCTCTATTGTAATCGGAGATCATCTTCTGTCAACCCCCTTGGGAGCGTCATGGGATCCCCTGAGGTCTCCTGCTGATGATGATCACACAACAGAGAGGGAGGCAGGTTCCCAATCATTTCCTCAATGAAAAACACATGCGAGAGAGAGAGAGAGGCCAAGAGAGGGAGGGGAGTGTGTGCTGTTGGACTACATGGTGCAGTGAGAGGGGTAGAGAAAGAGAGATAGAGACAAAGAAGGATTAAGCAGAAAATTTGGTGCTATATGTTCTCACTGTCAGAAACACAGGAAGCCTTGCTGCCATCGGGGACATCCTTCTTGTTTGTAGACAGAGATACAACCAAGACCAAGAGTGACAGCAAAGAGCTCGGCTCCCCCCCACAAAAGAGTCCCTTCTACTTTGACAGTAGGAGAAGTGGGTCAGTGGAGCGTGACTCTCACCCTAAATCCAAGCAGATAATCTGACCTGTCAGTCTACAGAGCACAGCCATGGCCAGCTCCATTACGAGGAGAAGTTCCACTAAGCAGGGCTTGGAGGACCTCATCAGGTGAGTAGCACAACATGTGAGCTCCTTCATGATCTGAACAGTAGCCTGCACTGTACAAGTTCACGTTGTGTTTACAATTTAATAGTCTACCATAAGAGCAAATTTGATTTGGAAGCGTTTTTTCATCAAACAGAAAAGTTCCAAAGAATCTCACCATCACATTTTCACCAGGACATTAGAAATTATGGAATAACCAACATTGAGAGGACTGTTAGTCAAGAGATACTATGTCAAAGAAAATGTTAATTAGGATATGCTGTGTGGGCAGCGGTTGGTGTGAGTACAACTGCCATTCTGGAGTAAATGGGCACCATGTTTCAATTATGTTAACTAAACTAAACTAGACTTGTTGAATCAGAATAACAAAATGCTGAATGTGCAGTGCAATTTCTAGCTTTTGAGTCTGACAGAGAATCTCTGATATCAGAATCAGAAACACTTCATTGCTAATATTCACGCAACTTTTTAAGAAATGATATTGGATGATATTAATAATTGCTGACATTATTGTTTTGGTCTACAAAGGTATTCATTTATAATCTTCACAATTTCAGCATCTGCAATATGATACTGTACAGTCAAATGAAAACATGGAAACAAATGATTTGTGACTGTTATGGAACAACCACAAGCAAAGTTGAATTTGTTGTGAAGTCAAAATACTTTGCGGTTTACTGTCATATGGTGTGTCAGGGGGGGAGATTCTTTTTAGTGCTGAATTTCTGCATGACATCACCGAAAATGATATTGAGGTCTGGCTTCAATGGCATTTTTTATTGTCGAAACTTCCCTAATGGTAATGACTTCATCTCCTACTCCTGCTGACGCACATGCACACATAACACGCACACATACACATGCACGCGTGTGCACGCACGCACGCACACACAGTATGTCTCCCAGACTTCCCACATTTTACTGTGTGCTGAAACAGTGGAAAGTGTGATGAAACGCCACACGTTAGGGCCCTGACCTGGCCAGCCCTCGGGATCGACGAGCTCACGTTTCTGCCAACAAAATATCTCATCCCAGCTGACCTCATCTCATACAAAGAAAGTACTTAGTATACATACGGAGGATCAGCTTTAGAGTCATTGTCATTGTCGGCCGGCGTATGTCTGCCCAAAGTGCAGATTTCTTTTCCTCTGTTGGGGCTGTTGCACATCAATACAACACGATTGATGTATTAATGTCACACCTATGTATAGGTACTATAGCGTCTTGCTTTCATTTAAGGAGAAATGCATTGGGTTCTCATACGACTACAGTGTACACTAGGCTACTCTATAAATTCAGAATTCAAACTGTGAATACAGGCAGCATGACATCAGCAGCAGGACAGCTGTTAGTTCAAAAGCGAACATGCCAAAAGAAAGGAGGGGGGGAATAACTTCACATGTGTCCAGATGTGAGACAAAGACATTTACAACCATGTGCTAGCAGCTCCTCTGGGGCCACTATAGGAACCGCATCGCTCCAATGTGGATCTCAGACTTTGGATCTTAGACTTGAGATTGTGGCTCTGTTATGTGTGAATTTGAGGCCAGCGTTCAGCTGGAGACACTGATCTGTCCAGCTGTTTAGCAAAACACAAGCAGAAAGATCAATCATAAAAGAACAATCATAAACAAATGACAACACTCAGTCATGTGTTTTTCAAGGATTTTGTTCAGCCTTCTGAACTCCTGCTAAGGAGAGACTAACTTTATTTTGTAGGCTAAGTAGTATCGGCTTTATTTCGTTGTGTGGTCTTTAATTCCCCATGTCATTGCTCTACCCCTGAAAGAGCCCACCTTTTGTTTTTTTTTTACTTACTCAGAATCCCTTTAAGGCAGGGGTTTTCAACCTTTTTGACACCAGGGACCACCATTTATTCAGCATTTGAGCCACGGACCACCATTTCATCATCATCATCATAACCTTTATTTCAATTCGGGGTACAATTGAGGGGCAGGCCCTCATTTTCAATGTAGCCGAATGTACATAAAAACAAAAAGAACAGAACAAAACACAACATCAACAGCACATAACAGAAAAAGCAAAGCAGAATACCAATACCAATACATTTGATGACAATTTCACTAAAGAACTATTTTGGTTTTGTCCACAATTCCAGGCTGTATTTTGCAAACAAAACAGTGTAGACTTCAGATGGTGATTATTTTAACTCTTGAGAGTGTGAAAATGAAACCAAATGGACCCGCAAGGGTCCATTTGGTTTCATTTTTACATTCTCAAGAGTTACATCTGGTTACCCAACTTTCCATCATTTAGCCTGGGGACCACCTGGAACCCTCTGAAGGACCACTGGTGGTCCCCGGACCACCGGTTGAAAACCCCTGCTTTAAGGGATAGGTCACCCCAGACACTTTTATTGGACCAGAATCAATTCAATCATCGTGTTTTTTTTCCCATCATGTTCTCATGCTTTGCTCGCGTATCTGAACATGATGATATTGACTTGAAATTATAAGTATTCCCAAATACATAAAATAGAGTATACTGAAATACTAAAGTCATCGTTTTCATTTGTATTTTTTCATAATTCTGATAAGGATTACAGAGGCCAAAAAAACAGGACGCTCCTCATTCCTCCCCTGGCCGCACCCCTCTCTACAACAGAATCTGCCTTTCCTTTGCCATTTGTCGATGTGTTTTGCTATATTCATGAACTTAAGCAAGCTTAATGGAATTTTAAGTATTAGCAGACTTTTGACTTTAAATCCTAAAACGACGTTTAGGCATTTGGATTCAAAATGCAGTAAAACACAATGACGGCATAACTTTCTCTCCAAATTATTTTTTCAAACTATAGAAATGAAAAGAATCCTGACAGATTTACATCCAAACCACATCACGGTGTAATGCTTTAGAAAATCCTAAGTGGTAACATGAACAGTGAGTCATATTGTAAGCGCACTAAACAAGCCAGACTCGCATGCCATATCTAAAGTGTGATGCATACATCACTGCACATTTTAATTGAAAAGATCTCCAGGCACGCAATACACTGCAACAGCAGTGCGCAAGCAGCAGCGCAACTAACTATAAATCAGGTAGGCCCATATAAGCTTCAAATGGGCTTTGGTGATTTTTTTTGTAAAAAATGTCACTTTGTGTTTATCAGCCTAGGTAAGTAAACCTTGCCGAGCAATGAGGCCCATGAGCCATATAGCCTATCTCCTGTTTCTGTAGCCCGAGGCAGATTGATGTACAAGTACACCCCCTGGACATGACGCTAGTAGCCTACAGTATGCCGCAGGGACTTACCCCCAATCCAACCCTATATGCTGAGTGCCAAGCAGGGAGGTACTGGGTCCCATTGTCAAGTCGCTTTGGTATGACCCAGTCGGGAATCAAACCCCCAACCTTCCAATCTCAGGGCAGACACTCTAAACCAGGGGTGGGCAATTATTTTTCCCAAGGGGCCGAATGAGATACATAAAATATTGTGGAGGGCTAAGACTAAAGGCTGAACTAAAGTCTGTGTAATATTAATTTAATTTTAAGATAAAAGTAAGCGTAAGACCAACCATTTTGACACCAGGGCCCACTATTTATTCAGTATTTGAGCCACAGAGGACTTTGGGAAACAAAAAAGGATAACAAAAATGACCATTCTCTTACATTCTCTGATTGAATGTGTAGACTATGGGCTAATTCAGATGATGAATATTTTAACTCGCTCTCAAAGAGTTACATCTGGTTAACCAACTTTCCATATTTGACTTGGAACTCTCTCGAGGACCACTGGTGGTCCCCGGGCCCGTCAGAGTCAGCCAAAGGGCCACATTTGGCCCCCGGGCCGCATAATGCCCAGGTATGCTCTAAACACAAAGCCACTGAGTTGGTTTCTCAGCCTGGCTCTGGTTCATTGTCTCTCTCTCTTTGTGTTCTTCACACAGGGTGACAGCCCAGCGCAGTTTGGAGGATGCAGAGGAGCTGGCAAAGGAGCAAAGGAGACGGGCCAGGGAGAAACGGTCAGGACAGGGGGGTCCTACGAGCGGCCCTGCGCCCACGATCCTGACACAACATAGTAGCCTCCGGTCACAGGATCAAGCCACGTAAGTTGATGAAATAAGGGTGTGCGTGTGCCTGTGCGTGCGTGTGTCTGATAGGACTTTGCTGGTAATCAAAACCACAATACAATAAGTAACCACATGCGAGAGAATATTGGGCTATATACTTGGGATCAGAATCATAAATACTTTTATTGCAAAACCAGTGTTCCAGTATAATTAACCATAGCCATAATTCTTCCAACGTGCGGCTGCTTAAAGGTTGACTGTTTAAAAGCCTTGGCAATGATGTCACTAGTATACGCCATGCTGTGACTGTTCAAAATAAAAGCATGCGGAGACGTTCCCCATGTGATGTCACTCCGGATGAGCAGAAATGCTTGATTCCGCCTGGTTGGAGACAAAGTTCTACAACAGTGGTTTTCAAACAATGGCCTGTGGTCCCCAGGGTAAACGATGGAAAGTTGGTTAACCAGATGTAACTCTTTGAGAGTGTAAAAATGTTTTTTTTTACACTCTCAAGAGTTAAAATATTCACCATGTGAATTATCCCAAGTCTACACAACTAGAGAATCTAGATGATTAATGGCCACTTTGATCTGTATGTTTGACTGTTTTGTTTCCTAAATCTAGCCTTTAGTTTTGGTGTCTGTGGGGCTAAAATGTCCTTCAATGATGGTCCGTGGCTCAAATGCTAAATAAATAGTTGGCCCTGGTATCAAAAAGGTTGAAAAACACTGGTCTACAATATGGTGTTGAGTGGGTTTCAGAGTTCAGCCGTGTTTATAGTGAAATGTCTTTAAATACGACTTACTCAGGGGTATGAAACTGAGTATAATACAGAACAGATATTGAGGTTATTGTCAGATTGAAGTTTGGTTTGTAGGTTGGTTTACCGTTTAGTATGCGCCATTGACCTAACACAAAAGTCCCTGTGGTTGACCGGAGTCCCTCAAGGCTGTATTCTGGTGCATGTTCTGTTTTCTGTTATTGTAAATCTGCTATTTTCCATGCTGGGGTTTAAGTGGTTAAGTGGTTATGATGAGACATGCCAAGACAATCCTATTGGACCCGTCCCGCATTCTGCGTTCTGAGTATGCAGCTCCTTCCATCTGGCAGGATGTACAGGATCCCCAGAAGAAAAGTCTATTCCAAAGACATAAATATTCCCTCAAGTAATGCGCTGCACATAAAGAAATGTGTTCGCCATTAAAGGTTACAGTCTGTCATCATCTCTCTCTTAATGTGTAATGGTTTTGTCTCTGTGTTTATGTGAAACACTGCCCTGTAATGTCATTGTACAGCCGAGCTGCACACATTTTACGCATAGGGGTAACACTTACATTTCTATTATGTATAATACCAATACGTGACCTGAAATAATGACCATTACATTCAGACACATTTTCATTTAAAGGGGTATTTCACTTTCATCACTCATGTCAACACCCCAGAAAGTTTATAAGTTACTCCATTCAGTAATTAGATATTTGATGTTAATTTAGCTGCCATGCCCCCTTCATATACAAACCCATTATAACTTAGAACTCTATTTTAACCATGACAGATTCATCAAAAACACACAATCTTTTTTATGGTGACTGATATTCTCCTCCTAATATGTGAGGGAACTGTGCTTTTTTATTTACTGTTTCACTGTCATTTACCTTTAAAATATTTGGGCATATGCCAATACTGGTTACGGCCAAACGAATAAAACTATTTTAACAATAAACGAAAACAGTAAATGAAAAAGCGCAGCCACCTCATGTATTAGGAGGACATCGGTTACCATAAAGTAGATTGTGTGTTATCGATTCATTTATTATGGTTAAAATGGAGTTTTAAGTTATAATGGGTTTGTATTAGGAAGTGAGTGAGGCAGCTAAAATGAACATCAAATGTCTCATTACTGAATGGAGTAACTTATACACTGTCTGGGGTGTTCACATGAGACTGAGTAGACCATAAAATTATATATTTTTTTAAGTGAAACATCCCTTTTTTTAAATGGTATGGTAATGGCACTACAGTATACTACCCTCCTGGCATGAGCTTCACACTTTTCTTTGAAGTACTACGTTTCCTGTGACAACAACACACCATGAGCCTCTTAATTGGCTCAAGACAGCAGGCAACAAAGTACAACAGCCGCACAGTATAATGAGAGCACTGCAGCTGCTTAAACCTTAATGAGTATTATATTGAAGTTTTTATAGGGATTTATTGGTTGTAACCTCCAAAACAAATTAGAGCTTTGTCATTCTAAACGAAGGTCCCAATCAAGAAGTGTGTGTAAAATCTAGTGGCTCTCGGG
The DNA here is from genome assembly GCA_039105355.1 of Benthosema pterotum. NCBI lineage: Eukaryota > Metazoa > Chordata > Actinopteri > Myctophiformes > Myctophidae > Benthosema > Benthosema pterotum. The sequence goes on from CM076966.1 coordinate 4,624,449, forward strand.
CAATGCTGAGTTTGCTGACTGCAAGGAAAGTGAATGTGTGACTAATTGGCATATAGTTGCTTCAATTACACACTTCAGTAGTGTGCTGTCAAGACAGACAGAGAGAGAGAGAGTTGCTGTGTGTATGGTTTAGCTGCTGAGCTTGTGGTGTGTAAGTTCATGATGATTACCTCTCCATCAATGCCCATAATGCTGTGTGGCTATGTTTATTTTTCATCCACCTGATCGCAGGCTGATAATTATTCATCTCATGAAGCTGGTCTTCGATTGCAAAAAAAATTGTCCTGTATGTGTTCCATGAAGCTCACTTCTGGACATAAAAGTCATCATATTGCCTTTATTGTGGTTTAGAAGTTACAGTATGTTTTTTTGATCATGCTTTTGTTGTTCTATTATTATTAAGACACATATGTACTTCTAGCTTATGACAAGTACGTGTCTCTGTTTTGGCCTAGTGCAATTGTCATTTGGGACCACTCTTTTGGCAGCTATATATGCTTCAGTCTGTTCTACTTCTAAACCAAAAACGATAAGTCCAAGTTCATGTTTGTCATTTTTTTCTTTTCTGCCCTGCTGTCTTGTGATGTAATGTTGTCTATGTCCTGGTATTGTCTTAGATGTGAGCGGTGATGCCATGAACGCAAGGCACATTTCAGTGAAAGCTGACAATAAAGTTGTATTGTTTTGTATCCTACCACATCAAATTATATAAGCCACAATATAAACACATATAATCTTAGTGGTGTGTTGTCTAGCAGGAAGGTTTGCTGGAATATTCTTTTGTAATTTAATTAAAGAGTGACATTTATCAAACAGGTATACAGACTAAAGGACAGCCGGACAGACAGACAGACAGTAGCTGTTCATAGGAGAGTACCTCCACCACTCAAAAATCCAAAGTTAAAAAGTGCCACGTGTCGTCTGTTCCCTCCAGGTGTGACACAGAGTTGAAGGCCGGCAGCCAGCAGCCGGCCGTGGAGGAAGACGAAGGCTTCAGTGACTGGACACGTCACCAGCGTCCCCACGAGGAGCAGGAGGACTGGAGGACTGAAAAGGCCACACCTGCACCCAAAGAAGACCCGAGGCCGTCGGAAGGGAAGGAACCTGTGGGAGAGGGAAGCAGCAGTCTGTCCTGTGAAACTTCAAGAACACACCAGGACGAAAAGGTCCAATAACAACGTAAAAGTGTTAAAAACTCCTGTCTGTAGTTTGGGAGTTAGACCCTGATCTTGAATGAGAGACCACGGGCGCGATTTTCCTTCCACCCGTTGTCCCTAACATTACCCGATACCCGCAGCGAATTCCCTTATTGCTATTTTGGTCACCTTTTCTCTTCCCCACTATTCTTTATGCCGACACCGTTATTTGTGGCTGGAGGTGTGGTCATGGGCGTGTTTGTTGCGCAGTCCCTTAAGTTGCTAATTTCGTCAAATAGATTTGGGAACTAGATAACGCCATCTGAGACCACCCCTTAACCGATACAAGAAGGCAGAGCGGGATCGGGCAAACTATAACTGTCGGGGATTAGGCGGACCGTTTCCACCGAATCCCCGACAGTTGCAGTTTGCTCGGTCCCGCATCGTAGAGAAGACCTACCCACATATTCTATACAGCATCTGAGAGAGTGGCCTTTTCCCGTCACGCTGCACTTTGAAATGTAAAAAATGGTCCAGAATTGACCGCGAAATCAATGATCAAAAAAATGTATTTTTTGCCGCGAATTGCCGACTTTTTTGCAATTTACTTTATAACATTTCGCAGACTTGGGATAAATGCACGCCACATACAGCAAAAAAAACATGGAACATGTTTTTTTCAACATAACATGTTGAATGGTAAGAAATGATTGAGAATTGACCGAGCTATAATTGTTTGAAAATGAGAGCTATAATCTTTGAGAATAGGCTACTCATGCATGTGTCTGTCCTAAGCCCGCAGCCAGGCTGCATGCTTAGGAGGGTCAGACATAGCAGTAGGGATAAGGGAAATAGATAAGGGATGAATTAAAGGGAATGGCAAGACCAACACGGATTGGATGAAAGCTAAAAACGCCCAAACCACACCTATGCATAATTTAACGGGTATAGGAGGTGTTTAAGGGAGATGGCATGGTTACGAAATTATCAACTTTAGTGTGGGAACGCCTCTTCCCCAATGCTAAGTGCGTTAATTGCGCATAAGGGCTAATGTAACCAAAATCGAGCCCCACATCTCTAACCCCTGAGCTAATTCGTAGGCCTACAGAACAACACCAGTAGATGTCCTACTGGGCTCAAGGATCTAAAATCTAAATCAATGGAAGAGTAGGGCGACCATCTACAACCACTGCTATTATAATGTACTGTAGTTATATGTTTAAATAACAATTAATAATTCAAACAATTTATGGATTTCAGCTTTAATTGTTTGTCAAAATTGTTTACACTTTAGTAATATCAAATGACATTGTGCCTTTTCAAACATCAATAGCTATCTTTGGGGGATTTTCACACCAAGCACTAAGATTAACTGTTTTTTGCTTTTCTCAAAATAATCTCTCCCTTGAAGATGTAAAATACCTTTCACTGTAATAATAGTTTTTTTTTTATATATAGTTTTATAGTCACTTTACATAATTAGGTTTTGGTATAGTTTACAAATACCAACTACAGTGTATATGAAGAGGCTATCCTCATATAGTTTTGAGTCAGTTTAACCCCTAGTTAAACGCTTTGCATTGACTGACTGAGCATAGATGATTTACAAGCTCGTCACACGTTGCGACATGTTGTGAACTAGGAAAAACATAATTTATATTTTTGGATTGTTGACTTGAAAACTACTTTAATCCTCTTCCACCTCTTCCAGATGTGTGTGAATAAAAAGGAGTTGAAGATGTCCTACAGCTCCACAGTATTCATGCCACAGGATGCCAGGCCCTGGCATACCAACGGACACACAGCAGACAGAACGTCCTACCAGAACCTCCTCACCATAAAACCATGGTAAGAATAAGACCATGGCTTAAAGTGGAAATCATTTTACTATGTCATTAATATGCCTTAGAGATGTTCATTAATATGCCTTAGAGATGTTGTGTGGACATGCTTAAAAAAATCCTAAGAAAGTGATTCTAGAAGTGTGGAAAGAAAAAACATTAACATGGTGAAACACAACTTGACACAATGTGTTTCCAGGGGCGGATCTAGCATTTCCCAATTGGGGGGGGGGGGGGGGGGCAGCAGAAAATGGTAGGGGGGCGGCTTCATCGCCCGTGTCGCTTCGCGCCACGTGCGATGAAGCCGCACCATACCATTTTCAGTTACAGGACTTTTATTAGTCCAGTAAAGCATCAATAATAACATCAGCTGTTGTTGAAGTTGCAACAGACACGCAGCATGCATAAAGCTAAAGGTCTGAGTTTTCTGTTTTCAATGATGAAATGCTGTTGGTTTAGTGGTGACACAGCTGTAGTTAGTTAGTAGCAGTAGTAGTGGTTCACATCATTTTAAATAGAAGCACTTTAATTTGAAATATCTTGGATTGTTTTGTATGGCATCGTGTTTGGTGGGGCAGACTGGGTATTTAGGGGGGCATTGCCCCCCCATGCCCATGCCTAGATCCGCCCCTGTGTGTTTCACATGTGGGTTCACAAAGTTGTGTTTCACCATGTTAATGATTTTTCTTTTAGGATTTTTTTCTGAGGAAAATTTTCTCTCAGATTTTTTTTTGAAAATGGGCGGAATTCCCCTTTAACCACATAAACCAAAGGCATCTCTGTCTCTGGGCATTTCACAATTTTTCCAAACATTCTGTGAAAATAGGCAAACGGTCAACAAACATGATGGAAAGACCCCCCTCTAAGGAAGGGGGTCTTTTATAGACCCATTCACATGGGTGATTAAAGCCACGTTTGATTGAACACACCTCTTATGTTTTTGACATCTTTAAATTCATATGTACTGTTTTATGTTAATATTATGGAATTCATTTTGTGTTGTTTGGCAATGTTTGCCTCCGGAAAAAAAACAAGACAAGATTTCTTGCCCTGAAGGTAGCCTGCTGTTGCTGTTGAAAATGTGACCACTGCCAATAAACAAAAGGGAATTACACCACTGTGTGTCAGAATATCCCGTGAGTTGAATTTACAAAGACGAAGAAAAAACTAAACATTTACTACCAGAGAACTGGAAAATGAATGTGAGCGTTTGTTTTGTTTTTACGACCATGCATTCTTATCTAGTTTCACTCTTTAGCTGATGGTCGATGCTCTGGTCCAGAGAGGGAGCTAATAAATGCAGGGCTTGACACTAACACTTGCCCACTTGCCCGGGGCAAGTAAAAAAAATGGTGGGGCAAGTGAAGACTGCTACCTGCTTGCCCGATCGGGCAAGTGTGCAACTTAGTGCACTATAACACAACACAAGATAAATTTGTCTTGAAGGCAGTCATTGCACTCTGCCTCTGTGTCTTTCCCTGCTTTCTAGCTGTCCACAATTCCAGGCTGGATTTGGGAAACAAAACAGGCAAATTAACACATCAAAATGACCATTAATCTTCTACAGTGTAGACCTGGGCTAATTAAGATGATGAATTTTAACTCTTGGGAGCGTAAAAATGAAACCAAATGGACCCGCAAGGGTCCAATTGGTTTCATTTTAACGTTCTCAAGAGTTACATCTTGTTAACCAACTTAACTGGGGACCACCTGGAACCTGGGGGGCAAGTGACCATGACCTGAGGGCAAGTAGAACCTGACTTGCACTTGCCCGATGGGCAAGTGCCTCGGAGACCTTAGTGTCAACCCCTGAAATGTATTAGCCAACTGTCAGGGATTAGACAGTTGCTGGCAGGAATTCAATCTGTTGCCTCTCTGTTAGAGCTAAGGGTTTCTCCAGACATTTTCAGCTAAAGATCGAAAAGATAATTAGTCCAAGAGCATTAGCTCAAAAATGAAAATGTAGGTGGCATTAGCTCAAAATTGAACATTGGGCGGCGATATTGGGTTTCATGGAAAGTTCCAGTGCAAAAAAAGTTTGTATTTATATAATCGATCAACCTGTGAAGTTTTGTAGAAATATCTCTGTTAAAAATTTTCACCCCCCCCATTATATCTATTAGCCATTTTGGACGCCATCTTGAATATCTCAGAGAGCACAAGGGGGATTCACAGGGACTTTTAGTATCTCCTATTCCTAAAGGTATTCTGAACATATCCTGAAAAATTCAGCTTGTTACTAATTTGTTCTGGGTGTAACTATTACTACTGGACTAAATATGTTTTGTATCTTCCATGCTGGGACACCAAACTTACAGAACTACATAGTGAAATGCTGTCTTTAAAGAGATAGAGGTAACTTTTAGCCAACATCAAAATGCACGTATAGCTATATTTTTTGCCTTTTCCCCTCCATGTTGCTTCTACTTTGATGCTGCAGCTGTTTCCCTGCAGACAGACGCTTGCTTCGTCCTGCAAATGGTCCAGAACTTTGTTGTTGGCAACAAATCATGAAAACAAAACATTCATCTGGCTCAGTTAAGATGGTGCTAATTTGTGATGGAGGGTGTGTGGGGTGAGGAAGTGTCAATATGAGTGGATGTGAGGTGGAGTTAAATTCTTCAAGCAAATTGTTAGCAAGTTTGTCAATTGGTTCTTTTTTTCTAAATCTTTCACTATTTCCGAAAACGTTTGATGTTGTAAACTAACTATTTGACGACAATATCTTCTCCTCTGCTGCTTCAAGCGGGCTTCCTGAACAAAAAGCGCAGGGTTATGGGGTGGAGGCAGAGGCTTTGTCGGACAGAGAGAGGAGACTGGAAGAGGGCCGACGGTGTCACACAGCCAAAAAGGAGCAGCGTTCGGAGGAGCTGAACTCCCGAGTGGAAGAGGAGCAGCAGCAGCAGGGAATGGGAGAATTCAACCACAGAATGGAGGAGAGATGCAGCGTCAGTAAACCAGAGGAGGAGCACAAGCCCATCACAGAGGAGGTGTGTGGCAAGTTTAATATACTGTAAAGGTTAATATCTGCACACTCTTGTATAAAGTTGGTCTCTAGGTGGACTCCTGCCGTGCCCTCATGAAATAAAGAATATAAACTTCATACGCCTAGACTCCCATCTGAGTAGAACACTCCTGCTGCTACTTATAAATCCACTATTTATAATACATTTTCTACATCTACTACAACTTCTGTTTCTTATTAATACGCTTGTGTGATTTGTTTAAGTAAACTGTTAGTCCTTTCACAACAAACTGTTATTGACCGATACAACTCTAGCCAGTTGGCCTTTTGATTACATTTTTATACACACTCAGGAAAATAAACATGTTGTGTTTTAGAGCCAGTTGTGTCCATGTGATCTGGGGTATTGCTGTCAGTGTGTTGTAGTGGTACTTTTAGAAGTGGGGGGACGCCTCTGAAAGGGGAATTCCCCCCATTTGAGCTAGGGTCCAAATGGACCCTAGCGGGTCCATTTGGTTCCGGGTCCATTTGGTTCACATTTGTACACTCTCAGAAAAAAGGAAACTCATTAACATGGTGAAACACATCTTGATGATGTCATCAAGATGTATTTCACCATGCTAATGATTTTTTGATCTCTTCTGTAATCATTCTCTTCTCTTTGCGCTTTTTAAAGGACTACAGATTGATAAAGTAAAAGATGAGTGTTAATTGTTTTTCATTTTCTTTCTTTCGTTTTAGCGATTTTAGCCCTTTTTGACATGAGGAGCAGGTGGCATGAACATGGTCCTAAATATGTATTTTATTTTTAACAAAAAAATTGTGATTGTTCTGTCAGTGTTGTAGTGGTACTTTTAGAAGTGGGGGGACGCCTCTGAAAGGGGAATTCCCCCCCATTTGATTTTGAGAGTGTACAAATGTGAACCAAATGGACCCTAGTGGGTCCATTTGTACACTCAGAAAAAAAGGAAACTCATTAACATGGTGAAACACATCTTGATGATGTCATCAAGATGTACTTCACCATGCTAATGATTTTTTTCAGACCCAAAAATATTTTAGATGTGAGAAGTGGGGGGGGGGGGGGGGGGGGGGGGGGACACCGTCCCCCCCGCGTCCCCCTGACACTACACCCTTGACTGCTGTAGTTGTGAACACTTAGTGATGTTCCATTCTGCCCATAGGAGGACAGAGAGAGGGTGAACCCGGACTGGACGGGGATGCGAGAGGTGAACCAACAGAAACTCTCAACAACACTCAACACTACTAGCAACGAAGAGGAGCAATCGATAAACCCTTTTAGTCCCATGAGTCCAACATTTAAGGTAATCTCTAATTCTAAAAATCAAATGATGTTTTGTTCATTAATGTACCTGAAAGTGCTTTACACGATGCAATTCAAGGGATGAAAAACGTAATGCTAAAAACACATGCAGGTCTCAAAAACAATATTAAGAGCAATGGACAAATGTTAGGACACAGGGGCTATAGCTGTATAATAAAGACCAATAAATCTAAACTCCTTGCTAGATGGTCCAAGAGACTGTGCTGCTGCTCCTTAACACCAAACTGATGATTTTGGCCAAAGGATAGCGTGGGTCGCCAAACTCGGATGAGATCACCCTGCATTTGGCCTGTAGTTGCATGCCCATGTCCTATCCTGGTCATTTTTTCCATTGCGTTATTTGATTGACTTAGCAGCGATCAATCAAACAAGCTATTCAAAACCAATCAAACAAATATGCCACTTTCTCTGGCCAGATATCTTGTGTTCAAAGTTATTTTTTTTTGTGTCATGGAGGAAAAGTCATGCAGTCACTCAAATGGATATACTGTATGGTTCATCCTCTGAGAAACATAAATGTGTCAGCAAGCAAGCTTCAATGCAATCTGCCTGTTGGGTTTTGAGCTCCATTTCCGTTACCATCTAAACCCCTTATTCTAAACCCCTTATTTTATTTTTATTTTTTTTTTACTATTTTGAAAAGCGTTTTGGAATAGTTCAACGTGCCAATCTATTGACACATTGTGAACTTGTAGACTGGCCATTTAAACTATTGGAAAAAGGTTTTTTTAATAGTTTAAAAAGGCAAATAAGTTAAGGGATAAGGGGCTTAGCGGTGAAGAAAATGGAGCCCATAGTGTCAAAGTAGAATATTTTGGCCTCAGGGTGGCGCTAGAAGAGAGATCATGGGCTCAGTACTATTGGTAGGATTCAACCCATCATGGCACACTGTCTCACTCATCTTTCTAAACTTACAAATATAATAAGACGATTATAATATATAGGCAACTTATCTTCATATAATAGGTCCTCACTTATGCACATGATAAAATACCACTTTTTTTCCTATTCAGTCTGTGTCTCACAGGAGGGCTGTGGACAGTTCAGAAACCTGTCCTCCAACGACATCATCGATGGGGAATCTAAGCTAATATAAACTGCAGGCTTTCTATTCCTGAAACGTTGCAATGTAAAAATGGCAGCCATTGTTTTCCCGATAATAAAAATGAAAATATTTAGCCTATTTCAAAATCTGCCGAATAATGATGTCATTGGAGGACAGGTGTCTGAACTGCCCTCCTGTGAGACAAACTGAATACAAAACATAGTGGTATTTTATCGTGCACATTAGTGATGACCTGTTGTTTGAAGACAGAGTGAAAAGTGGTCCTTAAAGCAAATGCTAATGCTTTGATTTAAGTACATGACAGGGTCCGAATCTGGGGTTTCGTGCACTGGTGATTCGCCCAAACATAGTTTCTATAAGTTCCCACAAATTTTGCCCAAAGCTAAACAAACAAACGACACGTTGGTGAAGGTAAATTAAAAGAAAAAAACAAAACAAATGTAGTTCTGTCAGTCATGTTCAGATATCTTGTATCTCTTTTCATGCTCCACATGCCAACCACGATAGAAACTACTCATTCAGTTCTATCCAGTAAGTTGCACGCATGTGTCATTGGTTATGTTCCTGTGCTGCTGCTGCTTCGACTGTGTTATTATGTGAGTGTTATGTGAGTTATGATCTGCTAACTTACTTTAAGTTGCCAAACTGTCTGCAGGAGTCGCTCACTGAAAGTAATGTGGCGTCGTGGTGGATATATATATACATTTTCATTATACAGCCAATGCCCTAATCCAGCCAAAAAATGTAGCCAGCTTTTGCTGTGCATGATGCCATTACAGTATATGCCAATAATTTGTGCATTGCTTAATTAAGAAGGCAGCACCGCTCTCGGCTCAACAAGGTATTGCACGGGCTACATTGGTACAGTGCTAATCCAGGTTATAACCTATGTCGCATGTTGTTGTCCACCCCCTCTCTTGTATCTCTTCTGTAATCATTCTCTTCTCTTTGTGCTTTTTTAAAGGACAACAGATTGATAAAGTAAAAGACGAGTGTTAATTGTTTTTCATTTTCTTTCTTTCGTTTTAGCGATTTTAGCCCTTTTTGACATGAGGAGCAGGTGGCATGAACATGGTCCTAAATATGTATTTCATTTTATTTTTTTACAAAAAAATGGTGATTGTTCTAGTTTTAATGTTTTAGTATTTGCTGTAGTATTAATGGATTGCATTTTTAATGGATTGCATTTTTATAGCGCTTTTCCAAGTGCTCAAAGCGCTTTACAATGGTCCATTCATTCATACATTGGGAAGTAGAGCAGCGAACAGTCGACGCCAGCGTCCCCACTTCCCACATTCACACACCAATGGTGGCCAGCTCACACCGACCAACTCATTGGAGGCAATTTGGGGTTCAGTGTCTTGCCCAAGGACACTTCGACATGTAGACAGGAGGAGCCGGGATTCGAACCGCCGACCCACGGGTCATTGGACGACCTGCTCTACCTCCTGAGCCACAGCCGCTAGACCCCAATAAATCATGGCCAGAGGATCTACTGATTGTGACAAATTGCCATATTGAGCTTATTACACACCATTGCATTGACCTCTACCTCCACATTCAGTAGATCCTGTGAACTTGTGTGGCCAATGGCCAGATGTAATTTCACGGGGTTCCCTCCTGGCAAAAGGGCTATTGAAAAAAAAGGCAGCAAATGAAAAACAAAAACACTATAATGACTAACAATTTAAAGTTTTATAATAATAATGTAAAACATGAACCTTGGTTAAAAAAGATGTCCTTTAATAAAGCAAAATTGTCAGAGAATAATGTTACCAAAGTCATTCTTCAGTTCATGTATTTAACTCCTTGTTATATGTCTTGTGTTATGCAGAATGAGATGGAGGCCAGAGTCACAGCTGAGAGCACATGCACGGTGAGTGTACACAGTTACACACTGTTAATTCAATCTAACTCTGTAGCAATGCATCCTTTCAGGTCTATTAACAGTCTCTGAGTTACAAATGAATGAATGGCACGAGAAATTAGCTGCATAGTATTTTATACTCAGTGCACATGAAAAAGATCAGCAGTCCTATATTCTGTACGGTCAGTGAAATATTGAGGTATGCTCTATAAATTCTGCATGCTGCGTTCTGATTTCATATTCCTAAACTCAATTCACATTTCAAACTTTTTATCAGTGAGAGCTCCTGGTGCTATAGATAAATAATATTTTCTCAGAGTAGTAGCAGGTGGTTCCTGGTGCAGTCAACTTTTTCAGTTTACAGGGGCACAAACTAGCAGGTGACACAATTACCACTAGGTGGAGGCAATTCATCTCCCTCTTGTAAATAATTCAAGGTTAGCAGTTTACTTCTTGAGAAGTGTCCCCCAGGGATTGGAACCTCTGTACATTTTCTTACCTCTGTATGTTTCTTGTATAGATCAGTAACGTTTCAACTATTATGTTTTACCAATGTTTTACTGCAACAGTGAATGTCAATTGTTTAGACTTTCTTTTAATTGTATACCATTCTTGGTTCATATTTAGATCACTGAGAGAACAGAGTGTCTGAGTCGATCTCTGAAGAACAGGTGAGGCCAGTGTTTTATTGTTTTACTTTGATGTCCACTGAGATCTCTTGCATAGTAGCAAAGCAATGCTCAAATGACTTCATGCGTCCGTCCGTGCGTGCATGCGCGCATGTGTGTCTTACCCCAATGCCAGTAAGACACGCAGTAACCTTTTATCTGTTCAAAACTCAAATGGATAAGACCATAACTAGTCAGATTCCTTCATCAACAACAGTTGTATCCTGTTCTTTGTAAAGCACCGATAGTGTGAAGAAGACACCACATCCTTTGACTGTTGCCAAGATTGACAACAAGCTGGAGCAGTACACACATGCTGTCAAGGTAGGTACCACAACCACTGGAGCAGATATAGATATTACAATGTATGATACACTTATACAATTTCAAATTGACTCATATGTTAACATATATGTTACAGCAGGCTATAGTACTAAATCTCATCATATATATCAGGGGTGGGCAATTATTTTTCCCAAGGGGCCAAATGAGATACATAAAATATTGTGGAGGGCCAAGACTGAAGGCTGAACTAAAGTCTGTGTAATATGCATTTAAATTCAAGATAAAGGTAAGCGTAAAACCAACCATTTTGACACCGGGGCCCTCAATTTATTCAGTATTTGAGCCACGGAGGACCCCCATTTGATGACATTTTAGCTCCACAGACCCCAAAACTAAAGATTTCTTTTGGTTTTGTCCACAATACCAGGCTGGATTTCACAAGCAAAACAGGCAAACATAGATAAAAATGGCCATTCTTTTACATTCTCTGATTGTGTAGACTTGGGCTAATTCAGATGATGAATATTTTAACTCTTGAGAGCGTAAACATGAAACCAAATGGACCCGCAAGGGTCCATTTGGTTTCATGTTTACGCTCTCAAAGAGTTACATTTGGTTAACCAACTTTACACATTTAACTGGAACTCTCTCAAGGACCACTGGCTTAAAACCACCCTTTCACGGTCCGGTCAGAGTCGGCCAAAGGGCCGCATTTGGCCCCCGGGCCGCATAATGCCCAGGTATGATATATATCTTACTTTACCTACCACTACTGTGTTTCTTTGTTGAAAAGGTCTCTTCTGAGGATGCCACTGCAGCCAGGCAACTGTTGACGGATCTCCCCATTCCTGCGGAGCCTGTAGCCTCCAAAAAGAACCTTTTTGAGGCTGGTGAGGCCTGGAACCAGCACTCCACCAAAGTCCCTCTGGCAAAGGTTAGGGTTAACCTCTATCTGGGCTTTCATCAGCGCAGTGACAGCACAGAACTGTATCAGAAAGCCCCTGTAGATGAATGATAAATTATGACTATGTATCAATACTTATAGTGAATAACCATGGGTTTATATTATTTAAAGGGATATTTATACTAATAAAAAACAAAAGCTTTTGGTCATTATTATACTCTAGCACCCCAGACAGTTTTACATTACTGATTCATTATTTAGATATTGGATATTCATTTTAACTGCTCTGCCCCTTCCTATGTACAAACCCATTATAACTTCTTACTCCATTTTAACCATGATAGATTCATAAAAAACACCCATATTTTTTCTGGTGACTGATATTGCCCTAATACAGTATATGAGGGGACTGTGCCTTTTCATTTACTATATAGGCCTATCAGTCACCAGAAGTTTTCGATTAGTTAAATATGGTTAAAATGGAGTTTTAAGTTATAATAGGTTTGTATAGGAAGGGGGCGGGGCAGCTATAATCAACATCAAATATCTAATTATAGCTGAATCGAGTAACTTAAAAACTGTCTGGGGTGTTTATATAGATAAATAGATGATAAAAAGATTATAAAATAACCAAAGTGTAATTATATATAATATATACAGTACTGTGTATATACTGTATATATACAGTATATGCATATCCATAATGTGACACATTCATGAATACAGAACAATAACTCAACATTTCATTTGATTTCCTAGCCACGTCAGACACACTGATGATGTAACAATTGATTCAAATATTTTGTTTCAGGACACAGAAGGTATCAATGTAGGTGTGGCTGACCTCATTAACCAGTGGGTGAAAGGAGGCTCAGATGGCACCAGAAGCAGTTCTGCCTCCAAACCAGTTGTGAGTTATTGATATTATCATGTATTTCTTGAAATGAGGATACCACCTCACTTCAGTGGATTCCAAACAATGTTGTCATACTGACAAGGCTGTTAGGTCACAGCACAGTAGGCCTAATGCTCTGATAATGCTCGATTATGTTGCCTTCAAATACATTGGGCAAAGATCCAAAGCACTCAACATGTCCTATTTTTAACCTTTCAAATAAAAATAAATACTAATATTATTAATACTAATAACCCCCCAGATTGATGTTCTGCCTTCCTATGCTGTTTCATCCAGAAATGTATGTGGCAAAGTATGGATAATATCAAAATGCAAATGTCTGCCCTCTTGTGGGGGAATTGTCAAACTTCTTATTTGGTTGAACATTTTCGTATTGTAACTCATTGACATTTTAAAAGGTTTGGTTAATGACAGTTTTACTGAAGCCAAATGATGTCTTATTTAATTTCCTATAGTTTGATTAAAATCTACTTTTAAATTTAAAACAATAATTAACAGGAAAAGCCTTTCTTTATTCATAGGCATTTACATTACATTTACAGGTAGAGGAGGAGAGGTATAGGGAGTTTCTGTATGTAATTTGTAATGCTACTAATATTTTCCTGCATAGCAACACATACTCTTAAACAAAATATTGCATTGTGGGTTTGAGTTGAAAGGCCCTTTTGATGTTAATCAATCAAGTCTCCTTAATTCCATTGACATGTTGGAGCAACCCTGTATTATGTTGATGGTGATTATTACATTTTGTGTTGTCGTGGTTACAGGAAATAAAACCAGGTGATGTGCTGTGTAAGAAGAACCTATGGGAGAATCTGGGTGATGCAGTGTGCTCTGGAAGAACAGGGAAGGTATGTATTATGTACTGTAGGCCCCCACAAGGGTCGTTATGCATTTATAGATGTTTATTGATGTAAATATGTTGCACATAAATGAAATTTGGCTAGGTTCAAATAAACTGAGAAGTAATATAATGGTAAACATGCATTCGGACAAACAATTTACACCCCCACAGTAGAGTGTATGCATGTGCACATATTGTTACCATTTTTTTTTTCTTTAGGTGTTTCTTTCCAATTCACTCAAATCACTGAATGTTCCTTTAACAATTCACTAGATTAAATTTAGATAGAAAGTAACTGTCTTTTTGGAACTGCCATAGAATACATTACACTATTAATTTTAAAGAATACTGTATGATCTCGCAAATGTGGCTTATACATTCTTGGGATGTGGATCCTGTGTTTATTAGACATAGATGTTTGAGCTGCACAGAATAATCCCTGTTTGAACATGTAGCAGGTACAGCCGCCGCTTGACACATGAATAGCCAAATATATTTAGCTTCATGTAAAGCTGTTGTTGGGCAGGACAAGTACAGTATTATGTCTCTACTGGTTGACCAGGAGTAGGGCCTCAAACTGCTTAAACAATATTATCTCCCCATGCCTTTTGCTCTCCAAAGCAGGAGAGCCAAGTTCCTCACTGCGGTCTATTAAAATAGGGCTGATCCACAAGGCCTTCTAAATCGGTAGTTCTCAACACCTTATTAAAAAATGGCAGATTTACATGCCTACAGCATGGCACAATGCTGCGAGCTTGTATAGTATCTGCTCATTTTGAACCATTCTTTGAATCATTATTGTTATTTTTTATTTCTATTTTTAGTTAAAAATGTGATGGGGATTATGATCTGTTGGAATCTCCTGTACCTGCACTATGAGCAGTATTTTTTTTTAATCTGAAGTATTAACAAGAGCTGGTGACTAATATTAACCACACTGGAAAACCTGTTTGTTTTTTCCAGCTTTGTGCTTGGCAGTGATGATATGAACTATAGCCTACAGTTTAATGGCCTTGTGTTGTCATGGCGACACTGCATTGTATTGAGTCATAGTGTGACAGTGCCACATGTTGGGCGGCTTGCCGGTAATTAAAAAGAAATTAGCGCCACTGCCTCCAAGTTTCATTGAGGTTCCATATTGATTTAGCCTTTGTTTGATTGTAATTCTATGATTTTTGAGGCGCAGGCAGGATAATGCATTAAGATCAGATGCAAGACACAAAAATACTGTTAGCGTCTGTGACTGGGAAACGCACTCCTGGTACTGTACACGTGGTTAATTGTTAAAATAATATAACATTTCGTTTTTTTTAGGGGAGCTCCTCTGGAAAACGGTACAAATTTCTGGTGACGGGCCACGGAAAGTATGAAAAGGTTGCTGATGATGGCTACAATGAATGCAGTCAATGCACATATAATGAGCCTGGTAAGAAACGCCTCAAACGCACAATATTAGTCTGTATGACATGTTCTTTAAGTACAGTTTTCATAACCTGGGTAGATAAATGAGCCCATATTGTTCAGTAGTGCTAAGGCACACGCACACGTTTAGGCAATAACCAACACAAACAATATATGGCCTGCACTAGAAGAGCGAGCAAACACGCCCAACATTTTCCATGTGGTTAGAGTGTCCGCCCTGGAACTGGGAGGCCGGGGTTTGATTCCCGGTCGGGTCATACCAAAGACTCTAAAAAATGGGACCCAATGCCTCCCTGCTTGGCACTCAGCATCAAAGGGATGGATTGGGGGTCAAAATCAGCTAATGATTCCCGAGCGCGGCAAGCCGCAGCTCACCGCTCCTTGGAGCTCACCACTCCAAGTGATGGGTTAAAAGCAGAGGTCCAATTTCGCTGCGGTAACGTAGTGACAAATCATGCGACTTTGACTTTTTTTGACAAGATTTCCAGGAGATAACGCGCATAATAAATATTTTGGTGACTTTTATATAAAACTAATCACATCATTACATCAACAACTAATCCAGCCAATGAAAGTGTGTTCCCTGCTGTCTGACCGACCGACCGTCGACCAATCACGAGAGCACAGTACTCGCTCTGCTTGCGCAAGTAATAATGACAAGTGAGACATGTAGGCTTTCCGTCCAACTTTATGTAATCGGAACAATCACACAATGGCCATATTTCTTTTTTTAAAACCCAAACACTAATGCATTATTGGTATTTGGTTACAATGGCCACTAATCATCATCTCTGAAATAAACAAAACAAACAACAAAAGTATTAAAAAAATATGCTCATAGCTGTCGTAGCAGCACAAAAAACCTTAGAAGCCGTGAAATAATGGATACCACCTACTAAATTGCATTCTGCACTTCACTTTTCAAAAAACTCACCATCTTTTTATCATTCAGTTCTTCTGCCATACTATTAACAATACTATTCAGGACCTTTTGTGGGAAATATTTACCAGTTAACTGTCTGTTGTAATGGGTGAATGTCATTTTGAATAGTATCCGCTAGAGTCTGTTTGTCTAGCGGCTTGACAAACATTATTGCGACAGTTTAGGTCCTCCTTTATCCCAAAAATCGACTCAGAAAGTTGGCCTGTTCAATAAGGAAATACAATGGCTGGTTCCTTTTTTGAGAGCAAACCTTTCCTCCTCAGATATTCCACAAAACTCATACAATACATTTCATAGACAAGCTGTCCTTTTCCCATAAGCATATCACTCTGTTCTCCACTCGCCATACAATATCTTCTGTCCCCTCTACATTTCTGCAAACCGTTCTGTCCCTCTTTCTGCCCTTATTCCAGGAATGTAAAAGCCCTATTTATCACACAGAGGTTACAACAAAAGGTTACCCTTCCAGCAGTCGGCACTAAAAGCAAGCACCCTTTATAATAGAAAAAATAGAAAAAATAAATGTAGACTGACAAATTAATTGATCCATATCTACATGCAATCAGACAATTTACACGAAAGAAAGATCAAGCCACATATCGCAAATCGTGTATCTTGAGTACAATTATAAATATATTCTGTGAAAAAATAGTTCTTTGAAAATATATTGAGTAAAATACCGATAATTAACTATTTCTGTGAAAATATATTGAGTAAAATACCAATAGTTAAATGATTGAAATGGAAAAAATATGTGCTTGCCATTTTCTAATTAATAATACAGTATTCGTGGAAGGTTGAATTGAATTTGACGTGAATTAGTTCATCCTCACACTGGCTTATTTTCAGATAACCATAATCTTATATCTTATATTTCTGTGCTTTTAAATTTGGGGATTTTTGTTCCTGAATACTTTAATACTGTATTACATGCATGTGTGTGTGTGATTCTTACTTTGATTCTTTTGTTGGGCATATTTTGCTATTATTAAATTGAGCTATTCTAGTGTCATTCACTCTCCAAAAAAGTACCTTTGATTCCTCACAGAGATCTGTGAAGATATATAATCACATTACAGGAGAAAAATCAATCACATTATTACCAGTAATTACTCAAGACATGCATGTAGCGTCCTAGCAACGCCAAAACAAATCAAGCTTCTGTCGTCTTCGTTGCACCAAAACCTCTTGCCTTTCGGTTAAAGTCCTTCCGCTCGTCCTCCTGAGATTTGCGATTCAGGAGCCCTCTCTCGAACACGGAAGCTATTTTAGTCAGGGGCTTCTCCGCCGCCTCTTTCAGCTTCCGTGCGTTAAAACGGGGGCTGTACAGCAGAATCGGAAGACGATTCACAAAGGATGGGACCTCCGCCTGGTTTTCTTTTGACACTTTCTTTTGGTCTTGGTCCGTGTCCTTTTTGTTCGCTTTGATCTGCTGCATGATTTTATCTTTGGTGGAGAACATCTGAAAGAGCATGGCGTCCCACATCTTCATCGCTACGGGGTTCGCCTTTTGATCGTCCACCTTAGAGCTGGGAGGCTGAGACGATGGCACCACATCCATAACAGCTTGCACCGTGGATCCGCCGGCATCCGTCTGATCTCTGCTCTCTTGTCCTGGAAACGCAGGCTCTTCCGGCTCGACCACCATGTGCTTTTTGAGCCGCGTCCATCCGCTAAGCTTGGCCTTGAGGCCTTTCGGTTTCTGCACCGCTTTGGGCTCAGCGGCTGCAACGTCCTTGTCAGAAGTTGAAGATGCAGGTGATGTCACTGACTTCGTAGAGGCCGTGTCTGGGGGGGCTTCCGTCGGGGCATCCGTAGACTTGGTCTTCAGAACATCCGTCGCTTTTGTTAGTCCACTTTTTGGCTGAGATGGCAGTGACATTCCGCTGTTTGTAGACGGCTCTTTGACTGAGACCGAGGCCTGCGGCAAAGAGGCAGGAGTGGTAGAATCAGTCACAGCGGCTTTGGTTATGGACGCTTGCATGTCAGTATTTGTTGCTGGGTTTGCTGGGGTTACACTTTCTACAGCTGGCTCAGCGAGGTTCTGAGCGTTAATATGTGTGTTAGACTGGGCAGGATCAGGGGAAGGCTTTACAGAGTCTTTAGTTTCTATTATTGATGTCATGGAGGTTTTACTTTCAATAGTTGGTGGGTCAGTCTGTATAGGAGAAATCTGTGTGTTTGCAGCTTTGGATTCTACACTCTGTGGGGAAGGTCTTCCTTCCGTGAGTTGAGGTGATGATGGGGAAGGTAAAATCTGTTTCTGGGGGTGATCTATATCTAAAGCAAGACTATTAGTTGGGATTGTAGTGGTTTTAGTTGAGGATGTTTCCATGCTGGCATCTGGTTTTTGACAAGAAACGCTTTCTACAGTTGGCACTAAAGGAGGTTGGACAGTACATGGCAGTATATCTGGCATATTAGTTGGAAGAGATTTTGGGGGCGAGTTAACGAGCTCTCTGTTTTTTATTGTCACTGTTGGGGGGTTAGTCTCTAATACAGGATAGTTACAAGCCATAGGCTCCATAGACTTTATGAAAGGTGAGTCTCTCCTCCTAGGCACAGGTAAAACACGTTTTCGTGTAGTGGGGCTTGCCAAGGCTCTGGCTTGTCCAGGAGGACCTACATCGCTCTTGGGATTATTCAGAGTCGTAGGTGCAATGTGCTGCGTATTTTCAGTTTGTACATTAAACGTTAATGATTCTTTTGTCTCTGTTACAGAGTGAGTGACATGAGAGTTTGTCACTCCATTGGCAGAAGTATGATCACTGACTGCAGATATAGTGGTTTGGCTTGGCAACGAGGTGGGTTCCACCTGGTTACTAGTGGTATCTAGAACACAACCTGGGGCAGGGGAACTTATTTTGTCAACCTCAGGCTTCACCAAGTGCTTAGCTTCTAATGGGTGCTTTACTGAACGTCTAATGTCTACAGCGGACTGGGAAAAACGGTACTCCTCGTTTATGGTTGTTGTTGTACAGCGGTTGTGCTCGACAAGTGGGTTGATGAGTGTTTTACCCTCTGTTCTGTCGTTTAAAACGGGTCTTGTTTGACTGGTGGAGACACCAGTGGCAGAATTTGCAGCTGATGTGAGCGGAGGACTTTGTGGTGTTACATGCCTCATGGTAGGGCTGGATGGGATTATAGGTGTACTGAGCTGATTCGTTTCAATGGCAGTTTTGCTGCTCATTCCAGCTTGTGTGTTAAATGTTACAGGGGATACAGCTTCCACAAAAGCCTTGTTGATGAGGTGGATGTCAGTGGGTGCAATCATGTTAAGGTTGCTGCTTAAATTATCTTTGTTAGGCTGCAGTTTTTCACTGTTCAATTTAGGTTTCTCTGCACTTTCTGGCTGTCCAGGTGAGATGCCTATGGATGTTTCGTCTGACAGTTTGGGTTGACTGCCAAGCATGTTCAGCAGAGAAGTATTTTCTGCTATAATAGACGTACTAGAACGAGTTTTAACAGACAACAGACCTGCACTTCGAGTGGCATGTTTTTCTTGTTGTTCACTTTTAGGCATCCCCAAGCTATCTGCTTTGACTTCATTCAGAGTGTTACTGAGAGGCCTAGTTATTGTGTTTGCTTGACTGGACAGTAGAGGCACTTTAGTAGGGATTTTCATTGATTCAGAAGTAGGCTTCACAAATATGGCTCCTGTTATTGGAGCGCATGGCTGAATTTCTCCAATTTCGTTCTTTGGCTTCACTACCTCCATCTCTAAAGGAGATTTGACATCTGAAATAATAGGCAATGGGGTTACTGTATAAGGTCGACTGGGGAGTGGGGACTGTATGCAAGGCACGTCTGGTGAGATATGATTTACGGCCAATGCATTCGATTTGCTCTGTGCCTGAGATGGCCTGGTGAGAAAATCTGATCCTGGCAAACATTTGCTGGGGATTTTATTTTCTGCTGGAGGCTGTATGGGAGTTGTACATGGTGTTCTTTGTTGTGCAATGTCTGTCTTTTGCTTTGTTGTGAGTACAGCACCCACATTGTTAGAGGAATGCTGCAGAGCTATAGGGACAGATCTTGCCATAGAGTTGCTTGGTGGATTAAAACGTACATCTGAGAACTGTGTGTGTTCAGCATATGTGTTGCCTACATTTGAAGATGTGCAGAGCAAACTGTCTTTGTTGTTGTTAGTCTCATTGGGAAGAACACTAGCAAGATCTACTGCCTTGACGTTTAGTGCATTCTCTAGACCTGCCTTGGGGTGCTGTTGGAGTCCTATGGTAGACTTATCAACAGTTGCATTGCATTTGGGGTCTATTGTTTTTATGGGTGAATGTCCTAGAGGGTTTGGGAGATGTTTGTGCTCATTAAATGGCTGAACATGTCGGGCATTGTCTGTTGGAGTAGGCCCACTGGGAGTTTCAAAACATTGTACAGGGGGCAATGGTTTGTGAACTGAATCAACTGGTAAGGGTTGTGGTGGGGCATTTATATTGTTGAAATGATTATTTGGAATAGCTTGAGGGCTAGGCTCTTTGGATGATTTCTCCACATTAACAGCATTCTCTGTTTTTGCATCTATTACCTTTGCACTATTCTGGGTGTCGAATGTCCCTGTTTGAGTTGGGGAGTTTGGCAGACTAGTGATATCATTCGGGCAAGAGTGAGTTTGATTTGACGGTTCTGCTATCTGATGTGGTGCCGCACCTTGTGTGTGTACCTCACCTGCTTTAGGTATTGGTATTGGAGCCTCTGAATATGAGGCTTTTGGTGCGGATACATCGCCTGTGGGTTGTTGCATAGCATTCTGTGCCGAGACATGAGCATGTTCAGGTTTTACTGTGTCCACTATATGCATATTATGCATTTGTATTCCATTACAGACTGCTCCAGGTGTGGCCTCTTCCGACTTGATCTTTAAACACTCAGCAGTCTCTTCCGTTGGAGATTCAGAGCATCTTGCGACTGAACTGTCTGTGGTGGAATTCTCCACTGAAGATGTTTCGGATTGGTGTCCATTAAGGGGTTTGGAGGCCATTTGAGCATTTGAGACAGAAGGTCCATCTAGCACACCATCAGATTGCAAATCGGTTGAAGTCTGTTCATTAGCCTTGGAGCTTGCCGGACCGTAACATTTTGGTGTAGTCCTAATCCCACCATAGGCAACATACTCGGCAGGTGTTAGTCCATAATATGGGCGTGCTTTCGGTTTTGAGGCCCCTAATGACAGCTGAGATCCCAGTAGTGATGTTAAAGATTGTCGTGCCTCAAGCTTAGGAGAACATGGTGGTTTACTCGGTGCTAAAATAACCGGTATGGGAGGGGGATTTGAACCCATGTTTTGCATTGTAGGGGGAATCGAAGGAGTCATTTGTGGATGCCCAGTTACCTCAAGCATAGGGGAGCATGGTGGGTGATTCGGTGCTAAAATAACTGGTACTGAAGGGGGATTTGAACCCATGTTTTGCATTGTACGGGGAATTGAAGGAGTCATTTGTGAACGTCCAGTTACCTCAAGCATAGGGGAGCATGGTGGGTGATTCGGTGCTAAAATAACTGGTACTGAAGGGGGATTTGAACCCATGTTTTGCATTGTAGGGGGAATTGAAGGAGTCATTTGTGAACGTCCAGTTACCTCAAGCATAGGAGAGTGTGGTGGGTGACTCAGTGATGAAATAACTGGTATGGAAGGTGGATTGGAACCCATGCTTTGCATCGTAGGGGGAATTAATGGAGTCACTTGTGAATGTCCAGCTACCTCAAGCATAGGAGAGCATGGTGGGTGACTTGGTGCTAAAATAACTGGCGCTGAAGGGTGATTTGGACCCATGCTTTGCAGCATAGGAGGAGGAATTAATGGAGTAATTTGTGAATGTCCAGCACCCTCAAGCATAGGAGAGCGTGGTGGGTGACTCGGTGACGAAATAACTGGTATGGAAGGGGGATTGGAACCCATGGTTTGCACCGTAGGGGGGGTTAATGGAGTAATTTGTGAATGTATAGCTTTATCAAGCATAGGAGAGCTGGGTGGATGACTCTGTGCTAAAATAACTGGTACGGAAGGGGGATTGTAGCTCACGTTTTGCATCGTAGGAGGCATTAAGGGTGGTACTTGTGAATCTACAGCTCCTTCTGAAACTGAGAGGGCCTGCTGTGGTGGTGGTGGCAGTGTGGCTTCTGTTTGTGCTATCTTTACACAAACAATTCCTGAACTTTTTCTGTTTAGGTCGTTGTAAAGGCTTGTTCTGTCCTGAGAAACCTTGTTGGGGATTGTGTCATTACATGCAATCTGCTTCAGTTCTTGCACTGCAGTGGGAGGCTTATTCATATGGGTAGTATGCTTTGGTGAATTATATGATTCCTTGTTTACAGCAGCAGGCTCCAGATTTTTGGTTGACGTGAAAGCAGGACTCGTAGCAAATAAGAGTGGGTTTGGTTTTGATATTTCAATAATCGGTGTGGATGCCCGGGAGGGCGTCCAGGAAGGCGTCTTCGGTCTCCCCGAAGGGGTCTTGGACACGGGGACTTTATGTGGAGAGAAGGCTTCAGATTTCAACACGGTTACGGCATTCTTTTCTCGGTGAATGGTAGATAATGACATTCCCTGGTACGACGCATTCGATCCTGTCAAGTCCTGAATCGAAGGGGGTTTGGAGAGCTCGTAAAACGTTGCCTTGGACGTGTAGATCTTTGTCTGAGCAGACTCAAACCTTTTCTCTTGGACTGCATTGACAAGCGAGATGTCTGACCTGACCATCGCAGGGGACATCTGGCTGGCGAGGGAAGCACCATCGCTAGCGTGCAAGCTGGACAACGTCATTTGGCTCTTGGTCTTGTCCTTAATGTCAGAGTAGGTCTGCTTTTGGCTGATGATAATGGGCTGTGTTTGAGGAGCTACTGAAACCGATAGCAGGACAGGAACCGGCGGAAGGCTGGTGCCTCTAGGAGATGGCAGGCCTGCAGCACCATTGGGGGTAGATGAGCCCCCGTTGGGGGCAACTGGAGACAGCTTCAGGCTGTGAGTTGATATTTTGGGGCTGGACTGTTTTGGGACGGGTTGTGGGACCAGAGGAGGAGGAGGGGCTGGCAACGGTGGCTGAGATGCATACAACACAGTTGAATTTAGTGGAGGAGGGGGAGCTGCCAGCACTGGCTGAGATGGATGCAACACCGTTGAATTCAATGGAGGAGGAGGAGGGCCCGCCAGCACTGGCTGAGATGGATGCAACACCGTTGAATTCAATAGAGGAGGAGGTGCTGACAGTCCTGGCTGTGATGGACGCAACATCGCTGAGTTCAACGGAGGAGGGGGAGCTGCCAGCGGCGTTGGACGCACCATCGCCGATGGAGGCATCCTCAACGGCATCGCCTCGTCGAACAAAAACGAGGAGCACTCGTAGAGCGGCGCCACCTGATCTTCATTGATATGGTTTGGCAGCCTGTAAGACTGCAGGGGGAGGTTTCCGGTCCGGCTGAGGCTGGGGCTGTTTCTGGGGTGAAGGAAGGGAGATGATCGGTGGTGGCTGTAGCAGGGAGCGAAAGGGAGACCGGAGGAGTCCGAAGTGTCGCCCACATAGACTGCTTCGGGCGTCATGGATCGCGGAGTGGACTGGTCACTGTGCTCGAGGTCCGTGCTCGCCTCGTTGACAGGGGACAAACAGGAGCGGAACGGTATCGGCGTCTGAATGGGGCCTTTTTTCTTGGCTCTCTTCTTCTTGAGTTTCTGCAGCCGGGCATTGTCTTTACCCGGTTTGGGCAGTAACGGAGGAGGGTATTGCTGGGAGAGGTCATCCTCCTCCAAACCATTAACGTAGCCCACTTCCATCAGCATCTCGACACCCTGAAAGACAAAGGCCACAGAAATCTCATAAGTGTACTCCCGTTCAGATGAGAACTGATGAAACTCGAGGGTGGCACACATACAATAATTATTGTATTATTTAATTTATTTTATATGCATTTCCTATACATGTGTGTTTGATATCATCCATTGCAAGATTCATCCCACAGTGAAAGTATGGTCACTGGCAATCTATCGTATGGGTGTATAGTAATAGTGCATGTAAATTATGTGAACATGTACACATGTATAACATGTATATAAAAAATATTAGGTCTGTTTGATTAAAACATTTAATCAAATTAATCACAGCTTCAAATTTAATTTAATCATGATTAATCCCCATTCGAACTAAGTCCAAAATATGTTTTCTATCACAGGATTTAAAAAAAGAAAAATAATCTGGGAAAAAAAAAAAAAAAAAATATATATATATATATATATATATATATATATATATATATATATATATATATATATATATATATATATATATATATATATATATATATATATGTTTCTTAAATATTTATCAAAATAGGTGATCTACAACCCCCCAATGCTTGTAGATCTCTCAAGTCATACTGGTTACAGGGAGACCCACTGTTATACGTCTCCATAAAACCATGCTCTACACATTTTTTTCAATGAGAAAATGCTCAGGGGATTCAGTCATTGTGCACATGAGTTAATTGCGTTACAATTTTAATCTGATTAATCAACAAAATTAATTAACTTGTTATTTTCAACAGCCTTAGAAAATATTGACATGAGCTCTGTTGCTTTACAGCTGGAGAGTTCCATGAAGATATTGTGAACGACACGGTGGATCCTTGAAAAACTTGGATAATGGCAGGATGTCTTCATTGCTACACGACATTTCCTGGCTAAGTGTAGAAGGGTTGTTTCGACTAGTTATTGTCTCTATATGCAAATACTGTTAATGTTCATAATCATTGCAGAATAACTCAAATATTATATACCCTGTAAGAGCCTCCGTCCGTCCTACACGGAGCTCTTGAGGACTAGTCCCGTGGATGGACCTGGCTGACTCGCCATACCAATGCCTATTTGTTTGTATCGGCTGCAGTAACCACATGAACACCCGTAGCTCTTCTTGCTGACAGATTTATTCACCGATTAGTGAGTAGGCATCAGTATCTGCGTTTAAATGAACAATAATCAGCATAAAACATATACACAATACATTTCACTGCCAAACAATTGTTGCAGATCATATTCAAACTAGGTGCCATACCTGCGGTCATAGCCGTTTGCCCTTCCGGGACAATCCTCCCACACGCCATCCCATACCCCGTGAACCTGACACTTAAATAAATAACAGCGCCACCCCAAGGTTACATGAATAGTTTGACATTGAACTCATTTTGGCCCTTACATACCCTGTAGTTCTATTCTGTGTAAATGTTGGACCAAAAAAACCTGTTAATTTTTTAATGTCTTGTCTCCTTTTACCATGTTGATTTTTTATCATCTCCTATTACTATAATAAAGGTTAAAGGGGAAGTAAACGTGAAATTCAACTTTTACATTTTTTTGGGTGTTTGGGTGATCCCATGTGTGTTTTATATCCCCATAAATGATCTAGTTTGAACAGTTAGTCTTTCAGATCATATAAGAGCGTTAATGGAAATTACTCTCAGGAACAGGTTGTTTGATTTTTGGCCTCATAATGATGTCATCAATGCACCCTGCTATGTACTGTATAATTCCTCCTCTCCTTCAATCTTCAGTTCCAATTGTGTATTTCCACTTTCTTTATAATGTCCACCATTGTTGTTTTTCCAAGCTGACATGGAATTTAACCAAGCCTGGTTTTACATGGCATCAGTATTATAATGATTCTACTATAAAATACCCTCCACTGCCTTGTAGTACCACCTGCCACATTGTGGTACAGCAGCTAAACTGTCCAGAAAGAAATGACAAGGGCTGGTTAAGTGATGATTGAGGCTGAAACCATTAGAAATAAGCTTGAGGGACTTATACAATATATTGCGTATTAAATACAATTTTAGGAATCCATGTTATTTGCCCTTTAATGTGTTTGATAAGTCATATTAGTACAATGGTTACCAATCCAATTGTCAGTTTGTGTATGCTTAGACTGTGTTCACTAACCCTTACAGCTGCCTGTATCCTTTATTTAACTGACACTAATGGCTCTGGGGAAACCTAACCATGTGCTAGCTTTGGAAAGGCTCTCACAGCTATGGGCTCATTAGCAGGTCTCAAAACCGTGATCTTGGTGAGACCTTAAAGATGTTGTATGGCTTTGTGAAACAACCACAGGCCCAAAATAGAAAACTAGGCTATACAAGTTGCTCTTTTTTCGGGATAGCTAGACAACGTATGACACAACAGATATGAAAATTGCCTCTCATGGCTCCCAGAATGGACCTGAACGCCTAACTTGGATATGATCTTGAAATAAACTATAATTAATTGTCTGCCATGTATGAAGGGCATGTGAATTGAGATCATGTCAAAGCACTACTTACTTAGTCGTGCAAAAATAACGTAATTAATCTGGTTCCCAACAGTGGACCCATTTTTGGATCAGACACATTTTTATAGGCCCCTTAATTTTTGTTTCCCAGTTTTTAATTATTTAAATTAAAAATGTTCACAAAAAGGACAATGAAAAACATTTTTCATTACTTTTCAGTAATTTCATAAAGACATTAACGAAATTCCATGAATGATTAGAATTAGAATGTTTAAGCAGTGGTGTAAATAGTCAAGCTCGCAACACAGTGCCACACATTGCCTTGTGAGCTTGTAGATCTGCATTTGAATCCCGGGTCTTATTTCTTATTTGGGCTACATGCTAAGAAGAAAATTGTCAACCATTGATTCAGTGTGTTTACATCACTGCAATGAATTGTTTTCTTCTCCTAAGCTTTCTCTTCATGTGTATTCTCTCTCTCTCTGTGGAGGCGCTGTAAAGAGCCAAGGTCTAATTTTAGACCTAGCGGATCATGACACCAAACACCTGCTTGTTGCAGTTGAGACCAGCCCTGTCTGGGCAGTCAATCAACCTCAGCTCTGTGTTGGGAGCGATAAAAATAAGTGTGTCGCCCGAGTCAGGAAAAACGGTTGCTATATTCGATTCGACACCAGTCACAACAATTTGGAAAGATCGCTTGAATTTAGAATGTAGGTGAATTGCAGTGCTTAAGCACATATATAAATATCGGTCTATACTGCAATATCTATACTGAAAAATGAATATAGTAGGGCTGTTGAATGATAAAAAAAAAATCAAATTAATCACAGATTCAAAATTAATTTAACCATGATTACCATTCAAACCATGCCCAGAATATCCAGGATTTGAACATTTAGAAAACAAAAAGAATCTGGGAAAAAACACAAACTCTCTATTTTTTTTAGATATTTATCAAAATACAACGTACAAGCCCCCAATGATTGTAGATCCTCCAGCTATACTCTATGGCAGGGGTTTTCAACAGGTGGTCCGGGGACCACCAGTGGTCCCTGAGAAGGTTCCTGGTGGTCCCCAGGCTAAATGATGGAAAGTTGGTTAACCAGATGTAACTCTTGAGAATGTAAAAATGAAACCAAATGGACCCTTGCGGGTCCATTTGGTTTTCATTTTCACACTCTCAAGAGTTAAAATAATCACCATCTGAATCAGCACCACTTCTGTTTTGTTTGCAAAATCCAGCCTGGAATTGTGGACAAAACCAAAAGAATTCTTTAGTTTTAGGTCTTTGGAGTGAAATGGTCAACAAATGGTGGTCCGTGGCTCAAATGCTGAAGAAATGGTGGTCCCTGGCATCAAAAAGGTTGAATACCCCTGCTCTATGGCTCTGGTTACAGGGAGACACACAGCTATACCATATGTCTCAAAAAAAAAAAAAAAAAAAAAAAAAAACTTGATCTAATGATTTTTCTCAATGAGGAAATGCTCAGCGGGTTGAGTCAGTGTGGACATGAGTTAATTGAGTTACATTTTTTAATCAGATTAATCAACAAAATTAATTTAACTAATTAACTCAACAGCAATAGAATATAGTCATTGAAATGGGTTACTCTAAGAAGAAAAAGGGAAAACATTGTGCAGTCTCCAGTGTAAATGCCCTTTTAGGTCTCATAGTAGACTATTCACAGTGTAACAACAGTGACTGTTGTGCACGCCTATATTCAGTTATTCTTCAATTGCACACTGTTGACTTCGATGCACATTACATGTAAACAGTAAAGTGGAATAGCTTATTATCTTATTATAGTACAATAGAAGTATTTAGAGTCTTTTGTCTACAGTAACAAAATGACCCTTCACATTTCTGTTCACTATATATTGTGCCCCAGGAGAACCGTGTAGACCCCATAAAGACATTAACGGGGTGTAGACCCCGGGGTCTGAAAGTGAACTGAAAGCACGTGGTTGTTTGATGTTTTCATCGGGTGCAACAGCGACTAACATTTCAGTTCAAAGCTATATTCTTCAGTGTCAAAAACGGAGGCCTGAGTCTTCACCAGTGTTGGGCAGTAACTCACTAAATATTACAAATTACTGTAATATTGTTACCTTTTCCAGCTAAAGTAAAGTAATATTACTCTGCCAAAATGTGTAATAAGTAATATGTTACTCTGCCAAAAAATGCCTCATTACTTAGTACTTATTATCTCACATGACCTACTCTACATGTTGTCATAGTTGTTGCAGGTTGTCACTAAACACATTGTGTTGCACATCTCTATTCCTTTGCGGGTGGGAGGGGGGGACTTACAGTATAAAGTAATATTGTAATATGTAATATATTGATTCAAGTAATAAGTAAAGTAATATTACTTTTTCTAAGGGGCATAAGTAAATAAGTAAAGTAATATTACTTTTTCTAAGGGGCATAAGTAAAGTAAAATATATTACTCTCCTAAGTAATATTGCACTGGTCTACACTGGTCTTCACATGCAAGGACAATGGAGATCATTAAAAGCACGTTTTATGACTACAGAGACTATAAAGGCAGCCTGCCTCGACATATGAGAGGTCACCCTTTTAAGGCACCAAGGTATCTGGGCCACTTCCACCGGAGCAGCTCAAAAGAGGAAAGGGTAAGATTAGCTACGCAATAAGGACGTGTCAGTGACCTCAGCTAATTCAAGCAAAATGGTTGATCAACAGGGAGAACAAGCTGCTAATTCACCAATAACTTGATTCACTCAAAACACAATCTAAAGTCAAGTGACACACGACTCCCATCACATGCAAATGTAATGTACACTTTACTGCCCATGAAATATAAAGCCAGGTCTAGTTGGGTCGCTTTAAGGGTAAGAACCCATATGGGAAAAAATATATATACTGTATGCGAACTCTTGAAAGTGGCACCTTTCATATAAGAGAATAAAGTTAATATAAGATCCATAGTATTTCTTTGTAAAGCGAAGCATATAAAACATATATAATTTTGTAATTTATAAGAATTATATATGACACTCAAAAAAGACCCATAGAATTTTTTTGTAGAGTGAAGCATACAATTTTGTAATTTCTAAGAATAATATGACATGCAAAACAGATCCATAAGATGCATAGTATTTTTTGTAAAGTGGGTGCCCCTTTCAACAGTTTGCATATAAAGTTTTTTTTTCCAAATGTGGACAAACATATTGATATTGTTACATTGGCAACCTAAATAAACTAATGGTCTGTCTACAGGAGCTTTTCATTCATCTAAATGCATACATCCATCTGAACATCTGACATCACTCCAAAGTCTCAGGGGATTGTCGACGTCAACCAACTCTGTGTTCACATTCTACAGACAAATACACTAGCTGCAAGTACAGACATTCACCAAACGTTTGTTGAAATTGTGATTCATTCATAAACAGATTCACTCATTGCCTAAAATATTGTGCAGAAATGCAGCTTGCAGCTGCAATGCATTGCCTATAGTGTGCACACTAATATGGATCATGCTTTAAACATGCCAAATCCTGCATTTCCTATGCAACATTCCTCTTGCACATTTTGCAGATCACTTAATCATCCGCGCCATGCCAAATGGATCCAGAACAACAGGCCGGTGGCATGTGCCAAAACAGACAGTGCAAGTTTGATTGTGTTTACCTTTGTGACAGAGTGGTGTTGATGGAGGGAGGGGAAGCTGCTTTGCTGCTTGTTAATCCCAGCTCAGAGACGGTGTCACAGGGGCCGTTCGACTCATCCTGAAGTGAACCACACTATAGCCTGCCTTTGGGGAGCAGCGGGCCACCGGTGGTGTCCATGACCACACTCCAAAAATAAAAACCCCTGGTGCCTTCACTTCATGTTTCCACTGCGACAGCGCTCTGGAACTATGACAGGTTCACACATGAAGGGAGTTTCCAGGTCACCTGAGAGACCGCGAGAGAGAAGGAGAGAGAGAGAGAGAGATCTACTTCCTCTACTGAGTGGCAAATTGCAACTGCAAAAAGCTATAAGATTTGACATTTTCTTTCATGCATTTATTTAAAAACTGCATGAATAATGTGCTGTTACAGTTGTAGATACTAGTCCAATCCCCCTATTGCCATAGAAGTAGAGCAACTAGAAAAAATCATCTTCAACCCAATTTAAACTACGGCAATGTTAGTTGCGTCAAATTACGATAAGGCCAAACTGTGCCATTAACTAGATACCTGGTTGTTCCATAAACATATCTACTGCTGCTAGTTTAAAAAAATGTATTTTTATATTTGCTGAAGAATTGTTCTTGATTGGGGCCTTCGTCCAATCAGGATCAAGTGGGTGGGCAAGAGGGGAGGTGCACCCTTGCCTTCGGTGTGGAGTGTATGCATGTGCACATCTTGTTACAGGGGGGGCAGAGGTTTTTCAAAATCACCCAAATCATATATCCCTAAGTATGTATGACCAAGTGGAAAAATAGTTGTTCCTAAAAACAGCCGCTAGATGGCACTAGATCCTTTTGGGTCTCCCTTTAGCTAGGAGTGCCTCAGAGGAAAGCCGGAAAAGGATTCACATCCGTCTTGCTGTGAATCCATCTTGCCACTGTTGTTGGTCGTAGATCGTTTACGTTCTGAAACAGGGTAAATATACATTATAGGTTCTTTCTGTACAAAATGATTAACCAATGTGCATTAACACGACTGTATGGAAGGTTTTAAGTATAATGTCAAGGATGTTCATTGTATGCATCTGTTATTTACAGATCGTGTTTACCTGTATTCAAATGCAACAGTAGTCAGCAGCAGGAGTGCACCTGTTTTGCTGCAAACTTTGTAAGTTTCTTCAAAGACTACTACGGTTTATTGTACTTGTGATTTTGAAAGAGTGTAATTTTACTAGGAAAGTGTACAGTTCACTGAAAGTATTTTTTGTTCTGTGGTTTAGTGCTAAAGGAGGTTGGAACCTGTGTTTCATGTGCTGTGTGTGAGCACCAGAGATTGCATGTAGTGAGTACATTATTTTGAGTCAGTAATTTCAATTTATTGTATTGAATGTTCACTGTTCTTGTTATAGGAACTGTATGTGATTCTGTTTGTTTTCTTTTATTTTTTTTATAACAGAAGAGGTATCACTACAGTTATTTATGCACCTGAATTTGTTACTGTGAATCAAATTTTGACCCAAGCCTGTGGTCAAGGACTGAGAGAACTGGACTTTAACAAAAAAAACAGACATTGTCAATAGAGACAAACTGTTTTCTTTTTTGTTTATTTTTTTATTCAACCACACATTTTGCTGTTTTCTGCCAACCTAAACCCCAAATTGAAAACTCTAAAAAATACTTTAAGCTGTTCTCAAATCAGAGGGCAGTCTGATAATAAACAACCCCCAAAGCAGTTTGTTGTCCGGTGTTATTTATATCACCAGGTCACATTTGGTACCAGGAGTGGGGTAGCAAGCTGAGAAAACCCTTCTATGAACTTACGGTAGTAAGAACAGAATCCTAAATAGGAGCGCAGCTCTTTGGCTGTAGTAGGAACCTTCCATTGCTTCACCGCAGCAATTTTATCAGGGTCGGTTCCTATCCCCTCCGCTGAGATCTGGTGGCCAAGAAACCGCACTTCTGACTGCAGAAAGTGACACTTTTCTACTTTGACCTTGAGCCCTGTTTCTCTCAGTCTATGCAGGACTGTTTCTAGCCTCACTAGATGACTTTTAAAGGACTCAGAGTATACCAGAAGGTCATCCAAATATATTAGCATAATTTGAAACACCAAGTCACTCATTGTCGACTGCATTAGTCTTTGAAAAGTAGCGGGCCCATTGCATACTCCGAAAGGCAACCGAGAATATTCGTACAGCCCAAAGGGTGTCGTAAAGGCTGTCTTAGGTCTGTCTTCCTCATGTACTGCAACCTGATGGTACCCACTAGCCAGGTCTATGGTTGAGAAGAACTTTGCCCCATGCAGGGCGTCAAAACACTCATCTATGCGGGGTAAAGGAAACGCATCACGTCTGGTCTTTGAGTTCAGTTTCCTGTAGTCGACGCATAGTCGTAGACTTCCATCAGCCTTCCTGACTAGAACTACTGGTGAGGCATAAGCACTAGTGCTTTCTTGGATCACACCCTTTTTTAGCAGCTTTGTGATGTGCTCCCTAACCTCGTTATACTGTGTGGGTGGTATACGGCGGTAGGGCTGTGCCACCGGCACGTCATCTACTAAGTGAATCTCATGTTTGACTCGGTCAGTGTAACCCAGGTCCTCATCATGGAAAGCAAATACATCTGAAAACCTGGCCAGAAGTACAGCTAACTGTGCCTGCTCTTCCTCTGTGCCCCCTATGTGGAGCCGACCCAGCACAGCCTGAATGTCACTGTCTGTGAGCTCTCTCTCTTTTTGGTCAACAGTTACCTCTTCCTGATCAGCTGCAATACGCTGGAAGCGCACCTCCGTCTGGTCATTGTCAACACAATCCACCGGTGAAATTAGGCCCAGCCTGGTCCGAGGTTTCAACCATACATCCTCCTGAGAGAAGTTCACTACTTGCACTGGGAAAGTAGATTTATTAGCCTCAGCTACAGAGGGCAATAACACAAGGCCTTCCGGCAAGGGTGTGTTTCCTGGCTCGAACAGCCAGTAAGGGCTATCAGGGGCTGGTGCGATGCCCTTTGCATATACTGTGGCAACAGAACTAGCAGGTATGTGTACAGAATCTTTGCCTGTTACTCTGGCTGCAGATGACTTCCGTACCAACTCACATGTATGTACTTGTTGGAAGGCTTCCCTCCAGTCTGGATCCAGTTCCCCCCCCAGAGTTTTGTCAAACTCAGATATCACCAACTGTTTGCATCGTTTTATTATGTTCATACCAATGAGGCCTGGCACCAGTTCCTGAAAACCCTTTTCTTTTTTACTCAAATCTGTGTTAGAATCCTTGACAATTAAGAAGCCACACTCAGCCATGTTTAACCCCATTGTCTCCATGTCCAGTTCAACGTAGCCGAGGTATGGAATTGGCAGATTGTTTGCTGCACTCAATTTCAGCCATTTGGCAGTGGGAATTACATCCTCCTCGTTCCCTTGTAGATGCTGTCTAAAAAAAGACTCAGAAAGGGTACTGACCTGGCTCCCTGTATCTAACAGACACTTCACTGGGACCCCCCCAATCTGAACCTCAACCTCCCGACACTCACCCACTGCCCGCTCAAGAAATCGCTCACGATTAAGGGACTTAGAGCCTTTAGTTTCCCCTCGGATTGCCCGGCTCACAGCCTCCGAGGGTGCTAGTTTACCTGTGATGATGCACTGTTGGTAGTAGGCTGACTCTCTGGTTTGGTTTGATTTCTCTGTGTACACTCCTTCGAAATATGCCCTATGCCCTTACATCTAAAACAAATGGGCTTACCATCGTCAGTGAACTGAGGTTTTGGTCTAGGTCTTCCACCCCTCTCTCTGTTAAATGTTTCCCTGAGAGTAAGGCTCTCCTTAAAAGCCATGGTTAGCTCCCCTATAGCCTTGCTCTGCTCGGCCATCACTTTGACAAGGTCGTCTAGAGTGGTAGATTTATTCCCAGAGCACTGGCCCTCCCCCCTGATACTCTCGCAGGCTACCTGCCTGCTCTTGGCAACCTTAGTGGGTCCGGCCTTCTCCTCAAGAGACCAGGCAATAGCCTCCTCACGTACATTTAACAGAGTGGACTGGGGCTTCTCCCTGACCATTTTGCGTAATTCCCTTCTGAGGGAAGAATCATAAACACCCTCAATGAATTGATCTCTCACTGCCATCTTAGCATCTGTTACAGCATCCGGTTTTTGTTTTAGGGCCAAACGCAGAATCTGAGAGAGTGCATGAGAGTACTCCTGAATATCCTCACCCTCTCTCTGCTGTCGACCATAAAACGCTTGCAGCAGCTGAGCTACGCTACGTTTCTCTGTGTAAGCCCCACGTAGCAAGTTAAACAACTCATTGGGATCTTTAGGGTCACCATCACTGCACAACCTGATCTCCTCTAGTGCAGACCCTTTTAAAAGGGAGAGAATGAAATCAACTTTATCTGCAGGACTTTGACCTCTGGTCCTGATTACACGTTCCACCTCCTCAATAAATTCCTCCACAGAACGACCATCTTTGCCTGGATCGCCACTAAATGGCTCAATCTGACGCTCTCTAGGCACGTAAACATATGACCTGTTTGAGGCAGTTAATGTATCAATTGCTTCCATGGCTTCATCATGTTTCTTACTCAGTTCAAAAAGCTGGCTTTGCAACTGCTCAACCGGCGAGGTCTCTTCTTCCTGGACTCCTCCGTCAACGTGGTTTCCTTCTCCTGCCTCCTCCTGTCTCCTCTTATCCCGTCTCTTCTTCCTGGCCGACATGGTGAACTGTCTCTGTGCGGGCTGGGCTCCCACAGTCACGGCAGCACTGTAGATTGGGATTGATGGCGGTGTCTTCTCTCACTACGATGGTAGTTCGGGCACAGGCTCTCCCAGGGATACCAGGCTGGCGTCACCTTCCCAGATCCTCTCCAACACCGCCCGATACCACTACAGTTATTTATGCACTTCCAACCACAATGCTAACTCCAAAAAAAAGATAACCCCACTCCTGGTACCAAATGTGACCTGGTGATATAAATAACACCGGACAACAAACTGCTTTGGGGGTTGTTTATTATCAGACTGCCCTCTGATTTGAGAACAGCTTAAAGTATTTTTTTTAGAGTTTTCAATTTGGGGTTTAGGTTGGCAGAAAACAGCAAAATGTGTGGTTGAATAAAAAAATAAACAAAAAAAAAGAAAACAGTTTGTCTCTATTGACAATGTCTGTTTTCAGGATTAAGGAGACAGATGGCTTACTCTATCGTGTGATCGATGATGTTCGTGTAGGTGAATGTCACCAACTCCTTTTACCTGCCTGTTTGAAGGAAAAAGTCCTTGAAAGTGTCCATGATGGCATGGGGCATCAAGGGATAGAAAGAACACAAGAACTTCTTAAACAGAGATGTTTCTGGGTTGGAATGTACAGTGATGTAGAACATTGGGTTAAACAATGCCAGAGATGTGTCCTCACAAAAATGCCACAGCCCAGGATACATGCACCTATGCAGTCATTTTTGGCC
This sequence comes from Benthosema pterotum, assembly GCA_039105355.1. Taxonomy (NCBI): domain Eukaryota; kingdom Metazoa; phylum Chordata; class Actinopteri; order Myctophiformes; family Myctophidae; genus Benthosema; species Benthosema pterotum. The sequence goes on from CM076966.1 coordinate 4,660,016, forward strand.
ACACGGCCACTAGAGGTAGTTGCAGTGGACTACACCATCTTAGAACCAGCCTCTGATGGCCGGGAGAATGTCTTAGTAGTAACAGACGTGTTCACAAAGTTTACACAGGCTTTCCCCACCCGGGATCAAAAGGCCGACACCACTGCTAAAATTCTCCTCCGGGAGTGGTTCATGAAGTATGGGGCTCCAGCTCGTCTACATTCGGATCGGGGCAGAAACTTTGAGAGCGAGGTGATCGCAGAGTTATGCAAACTGTATGGTGTGAAGAAATCCCGCACTACACCTCACCATCCTCAGGGAAATCCGCAGTGTGAGAGGTACAATAGAACACTTCATGAGCTCTTACGTACCTTGCCGCCAGAGAAGAAACGCCGTTGGCCTGAGCATTTAGCAGAGCTAGTCTACGCTTACAATGTGACACCTCATGCGACTACTGGTTATGCACCTTACTATTTGCTGTTCGGGGTTCATCCACACCTCCCAGTGGATGCCCTGCTGGGACAGGAGCCAGTACAAGACAAGAAGCATGATTGGTTAGTAGTACACCAGGAGAGACTTAATGAAGCACATGCCAGAGCAAAAGCGTATTCTGAGCTGAAAGCAGCAGAAAGGGTGGAGTTGGACAAACACAAAGTGTATTGTCCTCAGGTTAATGTGGGTCAGTTGGTGTACCTTCGCCACCGCCCCTTGGGCAGAAATAAGATCCAGGATGCTTGGAGTCCTACTGTACATAGAGTGATTGAGATCCAGGGTACCACTCATACTGTAGAGCCGGTGGAGGGGGGTCCGATTAAGACGGTCCACAGAGTCGACCTTAGACCATGCGTAGGCCCTGTACCTGCTCCTGATCCCAGGGGGGAGAGGGTTAGTGCTCCTACAACGGCAACTGCCCCACTCTACAAAGACCCAGAATGTGTAGTGTTAGAGGAAATCCCTTGCCCACCGCTGAACCTGGGGATACCTGGGGAGAGAGCTGAGAGCCAGCGGGTAAATGGGGAGGATGATGAGATCTCTTTACAGGACAGTGAGGACACAGAGTCTCAAGATGATGTGGAACCAGTGCATTTGACATTTTCTGATAGTGAACCAGAGGTAGAAGTACATGTCCCTGTTTCTGCACCTCGTAGGACTTTGAGAGCAAATGCTGGGGTACACCCAAATCTACACCATATCCCCGTATCTGCATGCAATGCAGGGGTAGATAAGGTTTATTAAGTCACCGAGGACGGTGACTTTTTAGCAGGGGAGTATGTGACCAAGTGGAAAAATAGTTGTTCCTAAAAACAGCCGCTAGATGGCACTAGATCCTTTTGGGTCTCCCTTTAGCTAGGAGTGCCTCAGAGGAAAGCCGGAAAAGGATTCACATCCGTCTTGCTGTGAATCCATCTTGCCACTGTTGTTGGTCGTAGATCGTTTACGTTCTGAAACAGGGTAAATATACATTATAGGTTCTTTCTGTACAAAATGATTAACCAATGTGCATTAACACGACTGTATGGAAGGTTTTAAGTATAATGTCAAGGATGTTCATTGTATGCATCTGTTATTTACAGATCGTGTTTACCTGTATTCAAATGCAACAGTAGTCAGCAGCAGGAGTGCACCTGTTTTGCTGCAAACTTTGTAAGTTTCTTCAAAGACTACTACGGTTTATTGTACTTGTGATTTTGAAAGAGTGTAATTCTACTAGGAAAGTGTACAGTTCACTGAAAGTATTTTTTGTTCTGTGGTTTAGTGCTAAAGGAGGTTGGAACCTGTGTTTCATGTGCTGTGTGTGAGCACCAGAGATTGCATGTAGTGAGTACATTATTTTGAGTCAGTAATTTCAATTTATTGTATTGAATGTTCACTGTTCTTGTTATAGGAACTGTATGTGATTCTGTTTGTTTTCTTTTATTTTTTTTATAACAGAAGAGGTATCACTACAGTTATTTATGCACCTGAATTTGTTACTGTGAATCAAATTTTGACCCAAGCCTGTGGTCAAGGACTGAGAGAACTGGACTTTAACAAAAAAAACAGACATTGTCAATAGAGACAAACTGTTTTCTTTTTTGTTTATTTTTTTATTCAACCACACATTTTGCTGTTTTCTGCCAACCTAAACCCCAAATTGAAAACTCTAAAAAATACTTTAAGCTGTTCTCAAATCAGAGGGCAGTCTGATAATAAACAACCCCCAAAGCAGTTTGTTGTCCGGTGTTATTTATATCACCAGGTCACATATGTATGAGATGTAACATACTAATGGACACATTAATCTAGCCTATATAAAAAAAAATCTTCACCTGAACTTTCACCATTTCTGCAACAGCTCCATTACCTATTTTGTAAATGTACTGTATATATGAAACAGACTTTTTGTGGTGAATGTATTTATTCCTATCTAGTTTTTCTATCTATATCTTCCACCGAAAAAAAAAGGACAGGCTCTGAGCTAAATACTGTGCAGAGGGAAGCACTCATTCTTGCCATAGGCTATAAGCAGCCATCAGCTGGGCTAAACATAACTTCTCCCTGTCGAGAGAGGGAGACAAAGTTGCTATTGAAGCTCTAAGGAATGTTGCAGTGAGTTACTGAATCTGGATAACAATCAGCTTTTATTCATACTTTTTTAGAATATGTTGCAAGCAAAATGCTTTTCTAGTATTGGACATCCTCTGGCCTTTACAATCTGAACCAGGGACATTTTTAAAACAATAATAATAACTAGAACAGCACTCGTACTTGTGAGTGAGCGGAGCGTGCAAATCAGAAATGAACAACCTTCTTCAACATTCTTCAAAAAATCCTCAAATACAATGAAAAGGGGCATACTATAGCATGTTGTCCGAGACCATGTACTACAGTCTGTCGTTTTTCCTCGATTTCAACTTAAATAAATAATAATAATAAAATGAATCATAAATGATGAAAAGTTGCATACTACAGATGTTTGAATGCTGGGAGCAATGGAAGCAAGCCTGGGGTGTTTCTGTCACTTTCTATTTGGCATTTTTGACTACACAAACCAAGCAATCTATAGACACTGTATCACTTCTGCCTGGAAATTTGAAGACCTGGGTTCAAGTACCAGATCTGACAGTGTGTTCATTGTGATATGATGCATTCGACAGAGAATTAAAACCCTGAGTTCTAGTTTGTTTTTGTCTTGAGATTCATGAAAAAAAAAACAATCCTACAAGATGATGAGAAACGACTTACTATAGTAGCCTATTTCATCTAAAACCATAAACTATAGTATGTCTTTCATTCATTACATTCATTTTTAACTTTGAAATGTTTTTGTAGATTTTGACATTTTGATGATGAAAAAATGACAAAATGATGAAAAACGGCATACTATAGCATGTTGTCCGAGATCATGTATTAGCCTATAGACTGTTGTTTTTCTTCGATTTTTTTTCCGAAAATCCTCAAAAACTGCGATTTTCGTCACACTATAGTATGTCGAAAATCCTCTATTTTGACAAGATTCGTAAATCCTCAAAAACGACAAAAACGGCATACTATAGATGTTTGAATATTAGAAAACAATGAAGCAATCCTCTGGTGTTTCTGTCACTTTCTATTTGGCATTTTGTGTGCATACCAAGCAAGCACCGTGGCCCACCGGATAAATATTCTGCCTTGGAAATTGAAGGCCTGGGTTCAGAGTCCCAGATGAAACTGTGTTCATTGTGATCTAGTGTGTGCAATACACACAATGAATTTAAAGCCAGGAATTCTAGTAGTTATCTTTTTGTGATTTTCATTAAAAAGTCGAAACAACTTTAAATACTATAGTACTGTATACTATGTCATTCAAAACCATAAACTATAGTATGTCTTTCATTCATTTCATTCACTTTTTACTTTAATAATAATAATAATAACTTTTTACTATATAATGGGGTCAATTCAGTTTCGTTCTTAAAAGGAAGTAAGCCTACTTGAGTGGGGTTTGAACTCCCATTTGTCCTGAGCTAGCTGGGGAACAACAGACTGTAAGAGGGGGGAAGAAAAAATGGAGGGGAAGATGAAAAAAGAGAAGAAAGAAGAGAAAAGGAGAAAAAACTTGCGAAATGGAAAGGATTGAGTGCAATTCTAATTCAGCTTCATGTAGAACCCTACTGCAAGTGATTACTAATCCCAATATTTTCAGAGAGCACCAAAATGTTAAAAACGGTTATTTCTCAGAAGGCGAAGTACAGACTGCAAGGTCTAAAGGTCTAAAATTAACATGTCCCTACGAGGGTCTCATGCTGTGTTTTGGAACATATTCACGATTTTAATGTAAGGTTTAGAGGCCCATCACTCCACACCAAGAACAACAACTGTATTTTTTTCTATGGGGAAAAAAATACAGTTGTATAGCACAAATAATGGTAGCCTAATGACGCTTATTGAGAATGGTCCAATGAGGCTCTTCTACATAGACTGCACTGGCAGCTTTTAGAAATAGATTTTTATTGAGAATGATCGAAGGGGCTCTTTACATAGACTTCTATTGCGAATGGTCCAATGTAGTGTTGCCACAGGTCCCGGATTTTCCTGATTGTCCCGGATTTTCATGGTCTGTCCAGGAAAAAATAAAATAAATCCTGGACACTTGAATGTCCCGGATTTTTATACATGGTCAAAAGTATTTTTTTTTTCTAGAGACTAGAGACCGCAACTAACCTGACTTGCGTCACTCACAGCCTCAGATCAGTATGATAGTCCTATTAAATTGTAGCATGCCTGTACGTACCAGTGTTGCCAACTTGGCACATTTGTCGCTATATTTACCTCTTTTCCAGACCCCCCTACCGCCAAAATGAGTGGAAAACTCCTGAATCTAAATCTGTCTATCTAAAGATAACTGAGATGAGAAAAATAAAAACTGGACTGCTCCAGAAAGAGTTGAAAATTAATGGTTAAGTAGCCTAATTATTAATCTGATATGTAAAAAAGTAATAAAATAATGAGAGCAGTAACATTTCAGTGTAAAAGTGTGATATATTTCTGGGTTAGATGTTTAAAGAGGTGCGTTGCTTCCGACCAAAAGGCAGATAATCGCCGCCGATAATAGGCCGCCGATTGGATGGTCAAAATGTCCAGGATTTTTGTCAGATACATGTGGCAACCCTAGGTCCAATGGAGGCTCTTCTACATACCGACTTTAGATCTAGGCTAAATTAGATCATTTAGATCTAATACTATAACAGACATTACTATCTGACAGCTGTTTGACTGTGCTGTGCTCGTTAAGGGATCAAGCAGTCCACGAAGTGGACCTTGATCCCTTCTTGATTCTGTCTCTTTTTTTCTCCTTCCACCAGAAATAGCTGTTCTGGCTGAACCGTGCAGTCGGTTTTTGCGAAAATTGGTAATCTGGTAGAGGGTGATGCCAAACGGTGATGATGCGAAGCCTGTGACCACTGGTCAAATGGTGGCGCTATAGCACTCAACTGAAATTGCAAACTTTAAACACTCATAACTCATGAACTGCTCGTCTCTCAGAAATGTAACTTATATTCACTTATGCGTCTGCTTATGTCAAACAACTTTTGTATTCTGACTTTTGACCTCTGACCTTTAGATGAACCGCCATCTTGAATCATATGTAAAACAGTTAAAATGTCTCTTCTCCTACAATCTTTGATCAAAATGCATAACAATGACCTACACATGAACTTTGAAGCCATACAAACATGAAATGAGTGTGAATTTTGTTTTCAGTGAAAAAAATGATGTTTTTACGAGCCAATGAAAATTGCTTGTTTGTGAAAATTCTTCTATTATCCCTAATCTACACATGCAAAGTAATCTGTTTATGAGATTTTACAGTTTGGTAGAGGGGGATGCCAAATAGCACTAAAACCAGTCTTGCTCCAATCGCTCAAATGGGGGCGCTATAGCAATTCTTTGAAACTGAAACATTTGAACAAGCATAACTCAGGCTTCGTTTGGCTTAAAATCATGGGACTTGTTTCTACACGTTCCTTGATTCATGTGGAACACATCTGTAATTTCGACTGGTAAGCTCCACCCCCAGAGTGTCTGCCATTTTAAGCAGTTTGAAAAATGCTCATGTCTGATTTTATGGCTGGATTTTTGATCAATTTGCATGACACCTGCTACATGAGAACTTTGGCCCCATCCGGACAAAACTTCAGAAGCAAATTTGTTTTCATCAAAAAATGACGTTTTTATAAGCCAATGAAAGTTGCTCGTTTGTGAAGAGTCTTCTTCTGCTTGTTTCTCTCTGGCAACACTGGAGCAAGTACATTGTGCCAGATTGTGTGAGAGGAATAAGCATGTGGAACTTGTTTCCATTTGTCACTTTGACCACTAAGCTCCACCCTCGGACTGCTGAATTGTGCATATTGTTCATATTGCTTACTGCTTGGTGGCGTGTTGTTGGGTTGTTTCATTGATGACAACAACTAAGCAAATCATTGTGCCTGGATAGCTCAGTCGGTAGGGTGCCTGACTTCGGAACACAAGATTGAGGGTTCAAGTCCCACTGCTGACAATACAAAGTCTGAGTCTCCAAAAACCCTGCTGTGTTTCCACAATCACATTTCTTCCATGTTTCTATGGCTTATTTGTGCATATTTAAGGAGCGGTAGTGGCTCAGAGGTAGAGTAACCGGATGGTAACCACAAGGTTGCCGGTTCGATCCCGGGCTCCTGCAGAGTTAGTGTCGATGTGTCCCTGTCCCACTGCCATCAGTGTATGAATGTGTGTGTGAATGGGTGAATGTGATGCACAATCTATGTAAAGCGCCTTGGATAAAGGCGCTATATAAATGCACCATTTACCATTTACCAAGCAGTCCACTGAATGTGTGTGTTGTTTCCAGTACGTCTTGTGTCTGTTGGGTAGCCTCATTGGTAGAGCGCATGACTTGGAAATGAGAGTTCCTGGGTTCAAATCCCGGCACGGACACCTAGTAATATGAGTCAATCATGCACAATCTCATGTGGTCTTCTACATCTAAGTTCATGGTTCTATGTGTAACCCAGGGTAAAACTCAATGTAATGGTGGTTGTCACCATTCGGCCATGTTGTGTTTTGTCACTATTCGGCTGTGTTTCCACAATCACATGATGTATTTCTTCCATGTTTCTATGGCTTATTTGTGCATATTTAAGGAGCGGTAGTGGCTCAGAGGTAGAGTAACCGGATGGTAACCACAAGGTTGCCGGTTCGATCCCGGGCTCCTGCAGAGTTAGTGTCGATGTGTCCCTGTCCCACTGCCATCAGTGTATGAATGTGTGTGTGAATGGGTGAAGCCCTCAATGGGCTTCACCCATTTACCATTTACCAAGCAGTCCACTGAATGTGTGTGTTGTTTCCAGTATGTCTTGTGTCTGTTGGGTAGCCTCATTGGTAGAGCGCATGACTTGGAAATGAGAGTTCCTGGGTTCAAATCCCGGCACGGACACCTAGTAATATGAGTCAATCATGCACAATCTCATGTGGTCTTCTACATCTAAGTTCATGGTTCTATGTGTAACCCAGGGTAAAACTCAATGTAATGGTGGTTGTCACCATTCGGCCATGTTGTGTTTTGTCACTATTCGGCTGTGTTTCCACAATCACATGATGTATTTCTTCCATGTTTCTATGGCTTATTTGTGCATATTTAAGGAGCGGTAGTGGCTCAGAGGTAGAGTAACCGGATGGTAACCACAAGGTTGCCGGTTCGATCCCGGGCTCCTGCAGAGTTAGTGTCGATGTGTCCCTGTCCCACTGCCATCAGTGTATGAATGTGTGTGTGAATGGGTGAATGTGATGCACAATCTATGTAAAGCGCCTTGGATAAAGGCGCTATATAAATGCACCATTTACCATTTACCAAGCAGTCCACTGAATGTGTGTGTTGTTTCCAGTATGTCTTGTGTCTGTTGGGTAGCCTCATTGGTAGAGCGCATGACTTGGAAATGAGAGTTCCTGGGTTCAAATCCCGGCACGGACACCTAGTAATATGAGTCAATCATGCACAATCTCATGTGGTCTTCTACATCTAAGTTCATGGTTCTATGTGTAACCCAGGGTAAAACTCAATGTAATGGTGGTTGTCACCATTCGGCCATGTTGTGTTTTGTCACTATTCGGCTGTGTTTCCACAATCACATGATGTATTTCTTCCATGTTTCTATGGCTTATTTGTGCATATTTAAGGAGCGGTAGTGGCTCAGAGGTAGAGTAACCGGATGGTAACCACAAGGTTGCCGGTTCGATCCCGGGCTCCTGCAGAGTTAGTGTCGATGTGTCCCTGTCCCACTGCCATCAGTGTATGAATGTGTGTGTGAATTAGTCCAGGGCACTATGTTCATCCAAATGAGTTTGTAGGATGAAGACGGAGATTTTTAAAACTATATATTTTTGGAAACCTTATAGCCTAAAGAATCAGAAAATGTTTGATTCCATTTTTTTCGAGATTGTTATGGCAGCCATCTTGGATCTTTAAAAATGGCTACTTTCAAAAACGAATTTCTCAATATCTGGCCTCCTAGATGGCCTAAAATAGGGATTGCAGTGGTTAAATCTACATTTTTGGGGGCAATGAATCCAATGGAGTCAAATACATTGTAAATGAAACATGCATGAGTGTGTATTTTCCATTTTAATCATATTTTGTGTCATAAAACGACACAAAATATGGAAAAATAAAAAATGGAAAATGACATTCATCATTTCAAGGTAATATAGGCCTAAAGGCCCCTAAAATATCTTGATGAATGGTTTTAGTCATAGCTCAACTCTTAGGTTAGTGGTTATTCAAACCATGAAAAGCTGTGAAAACATCTCAGATGAATCCAGGTATGTGTGAAAAGTTTCTTCATCAGTTATGTTAATGTTGGGCTTATTGTAGAATTCCGCTGATTCAGACTCCACTTGTTGAACTCACAGTTGGGGTAGATCATTCCACTTAGGAGTGGGTGGGGTTTGGTAATTGCCCAATGTGGTGCACCTTGCATGGCTCATTAGGTATAGTAGGGAGAATTATCATCATAACATAGTTCTAATCGTTAATAAGTGGGAAAAAGCACCAAATTTGGCACACATACTCTTCAGGGTGGTGTCTCTCACCATCTCAGAAGGGGTGCACAAAAAAATAGATTTACTAAAGGCTAATTTGGGTGGAAAATCAAAAATGGCCACCAGAAATGACCTATTTTTCGTAAAGGTGATAAAACTTTACTGATTGTGGCAAGTATAACCTTTACATTTATAGTAATTATACTAATTTTAAAGGATTTGAAAATCTCTTAAATGTTTTTAAACTTTAAATGCCAAAAAATAACTTAAAAAACACTTGTATTGAGATGAACTTTAGCTTTATACCCTTTTTGAGTGATATATCAATGCTAAAATTACATGAGCGTTTAAAAAAAACTTTTATAAGACACTGTTATTACCAATCACTAAGATTTTGTAAAAATCTTGATATAGCCAGAGATCAAGCCTTCAATTGTGGCACACCTCCTTTAATGCTTCAAATGGATAGGAAGCCTGGATACCCAGGGGGCCCAAGGGAGGAGTGCTGCATTTGCCATAAGATCGGTTTTCCACCAGAAATAATATCTACTGTATGACCCAGTAGGGTTACAACCCGGTTATTTTTTTTTGCTGGAAAATCCAATATGGTTGCTTCAGTTCAGGGCCCATTGGATATAATGGGGGTGAATAGGACAAAATTCAAACTAAGGCATATTTCCACAACACACTACCAGGAAAAAGACCTAACCTAACCGTCCGCATAGGCCGAAACGTTGCTGCTCCCTTATTAAAGTTCACTGCAATTGGAGACAGTGGCCGGGTGATATTGTGACCGGTTTGATATTTCCACAAAGCATCAAAGGGCTGATTATAATATGAATAAGAACATTTTTTGTATTGCAAGTTTCCATGAAATCCAATAGCCAATATTAGCCATAAAATAGGTTTGGCTTGAAACTTCTGAACCAGATGATCTAGAAACGCAAACTTGGTGTCTATTTCATAGTCTCTGAGCATGAGAGTCTCAACGGAATACCTATTTCTTTTTAATTATTTTTTTTTAATAATTTCTGGACCCTTATTGTGTATATTTACAATATGGTGGCTACCCGGAATAGTCGTTTATCATTATTTGTACAATAATTGTTGACTTGAGTTTGTTGAATTGAGTTTGCATATTGTTAAAATGGCTGCAAATTTCTCTCAAATCCAATCCAAAAGTCACAACCTAGCTATATGGAGACACCAGTATTTGTTTGTTTGTTTATTTATGTTGTAAATATGTCCGCCACAATACTTGCCCTCATTAGCTGATAACTGTGGGGTATTTCCAGAATGCAGTCACCTGTTCATCTACAGAGCCAGACTTGCATTATATGTTAATGAACAAGGCAATATCATGTATCTGTTATTGAAGGTTGACAACATATGTTCACATGCCAGGGATTAGATACAAGATGCAACAGTAGCTTCACTCCATTCCTGTCTGGTAATGCCTCGGATGCATCACCATTCTCTTGGACTCTATCTGACTTTCCATCATGAAAGTACACCATGAGAAAGTTCAATTTCCCTTGACAGCCAAACTTGCCCTGAATTTACCATAGGCCCTCTTAATGAGGTAGACAAACTCCATAGAGACCCTTGTTCTGCTCCCTGCACTTGTCCTCTTCCTGTGTGAAAACCACATTTATCCCAATAAACCACAAATGGATCCAGGGATAACATTCTCAGCTAACTGGCTGATGAGCCGGGTTATGTTGATTTTTGCTAAAAAAAAAAATCTTTCCTGTGATGTTCAGGTAGGCTATGCCATGATGGTTATCGCAGGATGCCCACTCCCCTCTCCTCTTTCTTCTTGTAAGCATGTATATATACATGCTATCCTCCATGCAACCCATAATGTCCTTGTGCCTTTCCAGAAGTGGTCTGTTGGAGTGCTTTCACTGTCTGCACCGGTGAGGGGGTAAGCCAGTTCAGCTTTGAATGGCAGTTCAGGTATTGTGGCAATTGGAAATTGAGGACTCTGTTCAAGATCTCACTCTGCCCAGCAGGCTACGATGCCACACTTGTCAGTGAGAAGGACAGACTTGTTAGAGGAGCAGACTGGAGTTGAGCCAGTGGTTTTAGGCGCATGAAGATCATGCAGGCCTGAATGGAAAGACTCAAAGTCCTTCATGTCAGCAGCCATCTGAAGATCTTATGCAATCTTTACCCACAGGTTGTTTTCCATCTGCCATGTCCTCCACAGCAGCTTTTGCTTGTCTTGTTGGTATTGCTGCTTCTTCTGGCTGAAAGCGCAATATTCAAGATGTTGGTGGGAGTCTTGATTAGGATGTGGATCTCAGGATCATTCTCGTCAATCTCTCTGCTTCCTTTCGACAAAACCGAGCAGCAGCAGTGTAGACATTCTTTCTCTGTTCTCCCATTTTCCCATTCTCTGGGTCTGGGTCAAAGCTGTGCAGTTCTTGATTAAATGTATAGTAAGTGATATATATATATATATACATATATATATATATATATATATATATATATATATATATATATATATATATATATATATATATATATATATATATATATATATATATATATATATATATATATATATATTTATTTTTTTGCTGATCCTCTCTACTATAGAGTGTGGAGACAATATAAGGAGTTCCTTATATGGTCCCACAGTGAGCCCCTGGGGTCGTAAAACCCTAGTTTCAATTCCGGCTTTGGGATAAAAGCCTTTCGTCCAATTAGGATGAGAGGGGCCCTCCTCTCCTCTTCCATCAGGATTGAGTGGGTACCAGCCTTGGTGTATATGTTGGCCTGTTGCACTCCTCCTCACTGTAGAGTGTGTGCATGTGCACATCTTGCTAATGGGGAGACCAGAGGGTTTTCCAAATCACCAAAATCACTTACTATACCTTTAAGGTTTTGTCTTTTGAGAGATTTGAGAAATGTTTGAAATATTGCATTGTGTGTCCAGATTACCAGAATAATACCATTTAGTCATGAATAAATGCAACATCCCTAACCATACATCCCTCGTTTACAATGCAAACCATTTCCATTGTATTCCTTGCCCCCAAAATGTAGATTTAACCACTGCAATCATGATTTTAGGTCATCTGGGAGGCAAAATATTGAGAAATTCGTTTTTAAAAGTAGCCATTTTTAAAGATCCAAGATGGCTGCTATAATGACCTTGAAAAAAATGGAATCAAACATTTTCTGATTCAGTAGGCTGTAAGGTTTCCAAAAATATATAGTTTTACAAATCTCCGTCTTCATCCTACAAAATTACATAAGGAACTGGACTAAATGGGTGAATGTGATGCACAATCTATGTAAAGCGCCTTGGATAAAGGCGCTATATAAATGCACCATTTACCATTTACCAAGCAGTCCACTGAATGTGTGTGTTGTTTCCAGTATGTCTTGTGTCTGTTGGGTAGCCTCATTGGTAGAGCGCATGACTTGGAAATGAGAGTTCCTGGGTTCAAATCCCGGCACGGACACCTAGTAATATGAGTCAATCATGCACAATCTCATGTGGTCTTCTACATCTAAGTTCATGGTTCTATGTGTAACCCAGGGTAAAACTCAATGTAATGGTGGTTGTCACCATTCGGCCATGTTGTGTTTTGTCACTATTCGGCCATGTTGTCACTAATGACAGTTCACAGCTCAGTTCACCACTCACTCACAGCTCACCAATCATTTACTCATTCAGCAACTCAGTGGCCTTGTGGTTAGAGTGTCTGCCCTGAGACTGGGAGGCCGGGGTTCGATTCCCGGCCGGGTCATACCAAAGGCTCTAAAAACGGGATCCAATGCCTCCCTGCTTGGCACTCAGCATCAAGGGTTGGATTGGGGGTAAGACCCTGTGTCATACTAGCGTCATGTCCAGAGGGTGTACTTGTACATCAAGCTGCCTCATGCTACAGAAACAGGAGATAGGCACGTGCCCTATGGGCCTCATGGCTGGGCAAGGCTGTTTGACTGTCACTATTCGGCCATGTTGTCACTAATGACAGTTCATAGCTCAGTTCACCACTCACTCACAGCTCACCAATCATTCACTCAGTCACACCAGATTACAATGTGTGAGTCAGTCAGGGCAGGAATCAAAAACCCTGCCCTGCTCCCATAATTACCTGATGTATTTCTGAAGTTCAGGCTCCCATGTTTCTAGGGCTTATTTGTGCGTATTGTTCTTACTCCTTATTGCTGCTTGCTTGATCCCGTTTTATTGCTGCTTGCAGCTATATTTGCATGTTGTATTTGTTTCAGTTGTGATGTCTGGCGTTATCTGGGATCGATTACTTCAGTCTAGGCCAGGAGTTTTCAACAGGTGGTCCGGGGACCACCAGTGGTCCCTGAGAGGGTCCCAGGTGGTCCCCAGACTAAATGATGGAAAGTTGGTTAAGCAGATGTAACTCTTGAGAACGTAAAAATGAAACCAAATGGACCCTTGCGGGTCCATTTGGTTTCATTTTCACACTCTCAAGAGTTAAAATATTCATCATTTGAATTAGGACCAGTTTACACAGTTTACACAGTTTTGTTGACAAAACACAGCCTGGAATTGTGGACAAAATCAAAATAACTCTTTAATTCTAGGTCTTTGGTGTGAAAATGTAATCAAATGGTGGTCCGTGGCTCAAATGATGAATAAATGGTGGTCCCTGGTGTCAAAAAGGTTGAAACCCCTGGTCTAGGCTACTACAGTGTGTGTTAATTTATGGTGTTGATGCAGCCTATAGCCTTACCAAATTACAAATCTCGAATACTCAAAAATACTCAACGTATCAAAAGAAGCCAAAAAGTCAAATATTGAATGTACAAGGGACCTAGTCAAGTGGGGTAATTTGAATAACAAAAATGATAAAGAAAAGCTCGCACACTGAGGGCTCAGATGCTGGACTGGTACCTTTTATTGCACCATAAAGGTGAGTAACGTTTGGAGCACAATGCTCTTCCTCAGACTGAAGGTGCACATAGAGGAGCTGATCTTTAAGTGCATCCCATTGACTAATAAGATAAACATTGCTTAAAACATTATACTTTCCCTATATAACTACAATAAACAAATAAAAACACCAATGGCATCTTATTTCTTTCATAAATAGAGAATATTTCACTCAACAGGAACTGCTCCTGGTGCAGGATGATGATGTCACGTGTGATCTAGCTCTATAGAATATATGGATGAACATGCTCATGTGACATCATCATCCTGCGACCGGAGCACCTCCTATTGAGTGAAAGATTCTCTATTTATGGAAGAAATAAAGTATTGAAGGTGTTTTTATCTGCATGTTTTAGTTATAGAAGGCAAGTATAGTGTTTTAAGGCATATTTGTCTTATTAGGCAGGGATCCTTTTAAGTGCAACCCATTTGACAATCACAATGATTACAGATGGCAGCTGTGACCACTCCCACAAACAAATTGGGGGTGGTCCAGCAGATCAGAGTAAAGTGACAATGTGGAAGTTAAACACATCACATGTACTACACAACTAATGTCACAACTCATATTGTATCAGAGGAATCATAACTAGAGGATTCAACATTGTACATAAAAGCAGGCCTGCTTGTGGGGTTTACATATAGATATGAAAATAAAAATAAAAGAGAACATAACCAATACCAACACACGAACCATCAAGCTGGTTAGGCTGTCATAAAGTGTGTGGTAAAAAACCTCCATGAAGCTACAAAGTGCAATCTTGAAGGCACAGAGGGCAAACACACAGAGACCAGAGGAACCACCGGAGGGAGACACATACATACAGTGCCCAGCGTTAATGAGTACACCCCCTTTAAAAAGTTCTATTTTTTCACAATACACCATTGAAAAGAAATGGTATTTACAAAATGTGCATAGGTTAAGTTTCTTACAGCAATTGTTGAAGATTTGACTTATAAAAAAGTTAAATAATATAACTCGGATTACATATTTTTCAGTTTTAGTTAAATTGGTGTGGTGCAAAAAGGAGTACACCCCACTGTAGTTCTCTGATCAAAGTTACATTTTAGGCTCCTAATGTGTAATTGAATATTCATTCAAACACAGGTGAGTCTAATTAGTCATCACACAGGTGTTCATTAGGCAGTTGGCTACAAAAGGGTGTTACCTAAAGCAAACCACCGCTTCTGTCCACAATGGCACCACATGGAAGAGAACTGACACCAGATCTGCGCCAGAAAATAATTTCTGCACACCAGAAAGGCAAAGGCTACAAGACCATAAGCAAAGCCTTACTTATTAGTAAGAATACAGTTGCAAAAGTAATTCAAAAGTTTAAGAAAGGTGGAATTCCAATCATTGCACAGAGACGCCCAGGTCGACCACGAAAGTTAACACCACGGCAGGAACGTTTTGTGATGAGAAAGGTTGAAGAAAACCGGCATGCAAGTACCCGGGAAGTAGCTATGGAACTAGAAAGGGTAATTGGAGTGCCAGTGTCTCGTGACTTAATACGCCGGACAGTGCAGAGGAATGGCATGCAGGCACGTCGTCCTCGAAGGAAGCCTCTCCTAAAGCCCCGCCACAAGAAAGCCCGTCTAGAGTTTGCTATGGCCCATTTTAACAAAGATGAGCGCTACTGGGACTCAGTACTGTGGAGTGATGAGACCAAAATCAATCTTTTTGGAACTGATGGCTTCAAAACTGTCTGGCGCCGCAAGGGTGAGGAGTACAAAGAAAAGTGCATGGTGCCCACAGTGAAACATGGTGGTGGAAGTGTCCTTGTGTGGGGTTGTATGAGTGCTGCTGGTGTTGGGGAGCTGCATTTCATTGATGGCATCATGAATTCAGCAATGTACTGCTGCATACTGAACACTAAGATGCTTCCATCCCTTCATGTCCTTGGTCGTCGTGCCCTTTTCCAACACGACAATGATCCAAAGCATACATCTAAAGCCACTGCAGCCTTCCTGAAAAGTAAGAAGGTGAGAGTGGTTCCATGGCCAAGTATGTCACCTGATCTCAACCCAATTGAGCATCTGTGGGGAATTCTGAAGAGACAGGTTGAGCGTCATTCTCCATCCAACCTCCAATCACTGAAGGCGATCATTGAAAAAGAATGGAAAAAGATTGATGTTGCCAAATGTCGCCAACTTGTGCATTCCATGCCCAGGAGACTTCATGCTGTCATTGCAAACAACGGAGGCCATACAAAGTACTGAATGTTCTGAATTTAGTCGTTTTTTTGTGGGGTGTACTTATTTCTGCGCCACCCTAATTTCTGTAAAACTAAAAAATCTAAATCATTTAAGTTACATTATTACTTTTTTGTTTCAGTTATCTGTTCAGATGTTATAATAAACTTAACAAATGATTCCAAAATAATCATAGATGAAGTTTTCATTTAAATATCATATAAAACGTAACTTTTCAGAGGGGGTATACTCATTAACGCTGGGCACTGTATTTAGAGTCCAGAAAATAGACTTAGAGAAAAGGGCGAATATCAATTTCTTCATTAAGCCCCTTTGGTGACATAGTGTTAATGAAAACTTGCTACATAGAAATAAAATTACCCCCAACTAAATCCCTAACAAAAAGCAAAATACAATTAGTAACTTAACAACACTGACTAACAAAATATTGGATTCAAACAAAGGAACTATCAGACACCCCTACAGGTTGGTAAATCAGGGTTGGTCATAACAGAAGATATTACAAGGACTACTAAAGAATTAGGATCACGTAAGGCTATAGCCTTGCGTTTTCAAAATTGACATTTTTTTTTTTTTGAAAATCCTTTCTACATGGCACAATGCCTTTTGCAAACAAAAACATTGCATCCCTGGACCCTAATTTACTGTGTAAAATGATCTGTTCACTGGAAGTTAAATTTGGTCACTGCTTTTGTTAAACAAATAAATAAAATCTCCCATGTGAAGGATGTAGGGATCGGGACATAGATTATGTGCACTATTTGAGAGATTATGTCAAAACGTAAAGTGGGCCGTTATATCACCACCATGAAGCTGACCAATATGATTAATGTTAGATTAATCAGTTACACAATACAACAGATCCCTTAGTGAAATTATCCTATTCAAGTGGGGAAATTGAATGCACTAATTAATCAGTCACACAATACAACAGATTCCTTAGTGAAATTATAGCACATGAATCCTGATTTCTGGTTTATTTGACATGATTTGCTCATGTGCAGCAAACACTGAATGAGTAGCATGGCATGGCTGCAGCTTTTTGTGCTGGAAAAGACACACACTGCTACAATGGAGAAGAGCTGGGCAAAAAAAAAAAAAAAAAAATACGCCAATATATGGCAACTCTTAATGCCATGATATCAATATTAAATCGCCAGTTTCAAAATCGATTTTTGGGGATATTCATGTATTCATTAATTTGTTCATGTCAGAAAGACTGACCGAAGTTATCACGCCGCACTGATGTGTATGATTGAACATTTTGTTATTTATATTGTTCAAAATTGCTTTCAAAATGTTCCAGTTGATTGAACTTGTCATGGTCAATAGTGTCTAGAATTTTTTTTTCTGAGGGCGTACAAATGGTACCAAATGGACCCCAATGGGTCCATTTGGTACCATTTGTACGACCTCATAAAAGAAAAAAAACTTGAAAATGGGTGGAATTCCCCTTTAAAATCTTCTAGTATAATTAATAAAAGCACAGTCATTTGTGGCAAAAAAAAATGTGATATATATTGAATTGAATCACAGCAGAATTAAGAATTGCAATATAAATCAATGCAGAACCCTAAATAACAATATTGTATCGTATCGTGAGGTAAGTGAATCGCCACCTCTACAATGGAGTGGTTAGGCACCACTCAATAAAAACTGAAATAAGGACATTTGACTTCTCCATTTCCTGCAACAGTATTATTCATAGTACATTTAGCGCACCCAATATGGTACAGTTACAGTCCCTTACTAAATTTACTTGGAAACTATAGTAAAACACAGTAAAGAATCTGGGGCTTCATCATCTATGCAACACAATGAGCCAAAAATAAACAGACCATGCAAATACAACATTGAGCAGCGCACTGCAGGGAATCGAACCCCGTTCCGGTGAACCAGAAGTCCCATACCAGTGCCATAGTTTGTTTTGTTGTAATTTACAGGTCCAAAAATCAATCACATTGATATTTCAACTGCCCCGACAACAAAACAGCAAGTCATTTAATTTACATTAGAGGCAATAACGGTATGTAACAGTTTTACCCTTTAAACACAAAAAATACTCTACCCAAACAAATTTAAACTTAAAATTGAGCATTGCAGCTCTAGATTTAGCCCAATTATAACAGAATCTAGCGTTGCATTGCGGCTAGGTTTCTACTACAGTCACATGTAACACAGGTACGTACCCAGTGCTTGACACTAACACTTGCCCGCTTGCCCGGGGCAAGTAAAAAAAAAATGGTGGGGCAAGTGAAGACTGCTACCTAGTTGCCCGATCGGGCAAGTGTGCAACTTAGTGCGCTATAACACAACACAAGATAAATTTGCTTTGAAGGCAGTCATTGCACTCTGCCTCTGTGTCTTGTGTCAAAATGACCATTAATCTTCTCTACAGTGTAGACCTGGGCTAATTAAGATGATGAATTTTAACTCTTGAGAGTGTAAAAATGAAACCAAATGGACCCGCAAGGGTCCATTTGGTTTCATTTTTACGTTCTCAAGAGTTACATCTGGTTAACCAACTTAACTGGGGACCACCTGGAACCTGGGGGGCAAGTGACCATGACCTGAGGGCAAGTAGAACCTGACTTGCACTTGCCCGATGGGCAAGTGCCTCGGAGACCTTAGTGTCAACCCTTGCGTACGGTGGGGGGCCTTGTGCAGGTTGAAGACAGTCGGTATGAACAGTTCTGGTCGCATCTCAGACAGAACGTCTGTTGGCACCGTAAGGTCTCAGCTCAGCTGAGTACAAACTCCATTACACCAGCCGTCTCCTGATGACACCATCCAAGGTCACATGATCAACCTGTAAGGCAAAAAACAGACACACTGTGTTAATATTTTGTATATTGTAGTTCAGGGTTTTCAACCTTTTTCATCCCAGGGCCCACCATTTATTCAGAAATTGAGCCACGGACCACCATTTGAGAACATTTTAGCCCCACGGGCCCCACAAACTAAAGATTTCCTTTGCTTCTGTCCATGACCATTACCCCGTATTTTCCGCACTATAAAGCGCACTGGATTATAAGGCGCACCTTTTAGAACTGTTTTCATATATAAGGCGCACCTGATTATAAGGCGCA
Source organism: Benthosema pterotum (assembly GCA_039105355.1). Lineage (NCBI taxonomy): Eukaryota > Metazoa > Chordata > Actinopteri > Myctophiformes > Myctophidae > Benthosema > Benthosema pterotum. The sequence continues at coordinate 4,679,270 of CM076966.1, forward strand.
GAGAATAGAAGCTACTACAGTTAACATAGAATAGAAGCTACTGCAGTCAAATGATCCATATATAAGGCGCACTGGATTATAAGGCGCAGTGTGGATTTTTGAGAAAATTAAAGGCTTTTAGGTGCGCCTTATAGTCCGGAAAATACGGTAATCTTCTAGTTGCGTAGATCATGATTAATTCACATGATGAATTTTTTAACTCTTGAGAGTGCAAAAATGAATGAATTCATTTTTACGATCTCAAGAGTTACATCTGGTTAAACAACTTAGCTGGGGACCACCTAGAACCCTCTCAGGGACCACTGGTGGTCCCCGGACCACCTGTTGAAAACCCCTGTTGTAGTTAAAGACAGAAATCAAGTCTTCAACATCTACATTATATAAACTGGCCCACATAAGTTCAGAAACCGAACCGTGATTTTTTTTTTACTCAGTGATTTGTTTCCTAACCAACTGACCGAGGCGCAGCCAAAACAAATCACTGATTCGAAGGGTGTTATGGTCGGGTTCCAGGTGGTCCCCAGGCTAAATGACGAGAGTTGGTAAACCAGATATAACCATTTGAGAGCATAAACATTAAACCAAATAGTCCTGCAAAATTAACACTCTCTGAATGGCAGCGGCATGTAAACAACCTAACACGTATTATTTGTGGTATTATCTTTCATAGAAAAAATATGTTCTTGGTGTGGAGTGATGGGCCTCTAAACCTTACATTGAACTTGTCATCGTGTAAAATGATCTAAAAAAAAAACAGCATGAGACCCTCTTAGGGGCATGTAACTTTTGGATGAAGTGGGAGTCACAGACTCACAGACCACAGATTCAAAGCCTGACCAGTTAGGCTCCAGAAAAGCTTTGTCCAACAGTCACCCTGGCTTATGAGAAATAGACCCTGACAACCTATTGACCCTCTGCCCATTGGTGATTCTAGGAGGTTACCAGGGGGCACTCACTCACTTCACCCTGGAGTATGTTTGAGCCTTTACACAACATGATAAACTAGGCTATCTCTACATGATGAACAAAATACTATAGGGCACAGGATGCACGCAGGAAAATGGCTCCATCCTGTTAACCCAAATCCTCTACTGCCACCATCAGGCTAAAATACTAATTTCACCCAAGGTAGATGATTAGTTAATCTAATAGGCAGATTATTTCACTTTCAAAACACTTTTGATCATTTTGTGGTCTACTCAGTCTCATGTGAACACCCCAGATAGGTTACTCCATTCAGTATTTAGATTTTTGATGTTTATTTTAGCTGCCCCGCCACCTACCTATACAAACCCATTATAATTTAAAACACACATCAAAAACACACAATATTTTTTCTGGTGACTGATATTGTCCTCCTAATATGTGAGGGGCCATGCTTTCTCATTTACTGTTTTCATTTATTTTTAAAATATTGTTTTATTCATTTGTCTGCAACCAGGGTGGGCAGGAGGCGGCAACATTTTCAAAACAATGTATGCCACCAGACACAATATCAGTCACCAGATTTTTTTTTATTTTTTTTGTTTGTTTTTGTTGAATCTATCATGGTTAAAGTTTGTATAGGAAGAGGACGGGGCACCTAAAATGAACATAAAATATCTAAATACTGAGTGGAGTAACTTGCCTATAAAGTTTATTTGAAAGGGAAACATCTCTTTAAAATCTTGGCGACCCTACCCTAGCCTCGGCACCCAGGTTTTCATTTTCGTCCGTGTTGTGCAAAAACGGAAAGCCTGGCCTAATTTGTTAGCCACGGTGGCCTAGAAGTGTGAGTCAACCTTTAGGTGTGCCACTATATTCACCCCCCTTTGACCTCCCATGGGAAAACATGATCCGGGTCACGGGGCACCAATATAACGCCCGAGATTCGAACTCGCCTGCTTTCGAGATTCGAAAAGCAGGCTGTTGACTTGCCCCTGTATATCACCAATCTGTTAACCATTTACAATGGCTGTATTGCGGTCTGAGATCATCAGCCAGTTCTATCCCGGTCATTCCATGGGACAGATCCAAAGCCAAGCTATGGATAAACGCGGCTTATACCCTGCACCACAATGTAGATCCACCACTGTCCCAGAATGTAATGGTGAGATTTATTATCTCTCTCTCCAGGATTCCAACACTTCAGCATAAGCTGCAGATCTGTTGGTGTCACTGGGTTTGTAAGGGTTAATCCTCCTTTCTGCTGCTTTTGGTGAAAGCCTGCATGGTATCGAGGCTAGTTTGGCATAAACGTATGTTGCACTACTAACTAAATCACACAACAGGATGGATTTTTCATTTAGTTTATTCTTTACTATATATCATGTTTTGCAAGTTATACTGCAGTTCAATCTGAAATATTGACAATATTTTAAATGGAGATAACGGTAGTTTTTAGTTCAACAGGAGAATTTGAGTGTGTTCCAAAAATTACACTGCTTTCTTTGTATTGTAACAGATCACACCCATGTGAAGTTAGCGGCAATCTTATCATCATAAACCATAGACTGTGCCTATTTGCTCATACTGTATGGCATCAAGTTCTTCACTCATCGTCAAATCTAGTCATGTTTGTTTATGCAATGGGTGATAATGTTTGTTTTTCTGCATCAAACTATACATTAGATTTCTCTTTATTGTCTATGGGGTTTTCTTAAACAAACAAAATCCATATATAGGAAAACATGTTGGCAATCTCCCTCAACTCAGTTACATCACTGACCTATGTCAGTTCTGAGATTCCCGCTTACATCCACTTGAAATATTTTGTATCTGTCATTCGTGAAACAAATTTCATTTTGGTAAAACGAGTGAATGAACACATGACGGACTTTCACCCGTAGTTTTTCGCCAAAGATGGGTCTGCTGACGATTCTCAAGAAAATGAAGCACAAAGAGCGGGAGATGAGGCTGCTGATGCTGGGCCTCGACAACGCCGGGAAGACGACCATCGTGAAGAAATTCAACGGCGAGGACATCAGCACCGTCTCCCCGACGCTCGGCTTCGACATCAAGACGCTGGAGCACAGGGGCTTCAAGCTGAACGTATGGGACGTGGGCGGCCAGAAGTCGCTGCGCTCCTACTGGCGGAACTACTTCGAGAGCACGGACGGCCTGATCTGGGTGGTGGACAGCGCCGACAGGCTCCGGCTGGAGATGTGCAGGCAGGAGCTGGGCACACTGCTTCTGGAGGAGAGGTTGGCGGGAGCCACCCTGCTGGTGTTCGCCAACAAACAGGACCTGCCCGGCGCCCTGTCTAAGGAGGCCATACGAGAGGCGCTGGACCTGGATACGATCAAGAGCCATCACTGGTGTATCATCGGCTGCAGCGCGGTGACGGGAAACAATCTCTTAGGTGGAGTGGACTGGCTACTGGACGACATCGCTGCAAGAGTCTTTACCACTGACTAGATCAGGGGTTTTCAACAGGTGGTCCGGGGACCACCAGTGGTCCTTGAGAGGGTTCCAGGTGGTCCTCAGCTAAGTTGGTTAACCAGATGTAACTCTTGAGAGTGTAAAAATGAAACCAAATGGACCCTTGCGGGTCCATTTGGTTTCATTTTTACGCTCTCAAGAGTTAAAACATTCATCATCTGAATTAGCCCCAAGTCTACACAACTAGAAGATTAATGGTCATTTTGATCTGTATGTCTGCCTGTTTTGTTTCCCCAAATCCAGCCTGTTATTGTGGACAAAAACAAAAGAAATTTTAGGTTTGGGGTCTGTGGGTCTAAAATGTCCTCAAATGGTGGTCCGTGGCTCAAATTCTGAATAAGTGGTGGGCCCTGGCATCGAAAAGGTTGAAAACCCCTGGACTAGATGAAACAATAGGTTGTGGATGAGCATGTATTCCCAGGGATTCTATAGTGTAGGAGTCCATTTCCTATTTCAGGGAATGGGGGAATACAGGCACACCAAGGCCAATAGGCACGTGTTGATGTAAGAGTATATTTATACTTGTCTCGGACACTCCTGGACTGATTTGCGTCAAACTTTATATTTTTAGTAGGCCAAGAAAAGTGCCCCTCTTGAAACTGACCTTGGGGTCATGTGACAGAGAGTAAGGTTGGGGGGTTCATATTTAGATATGCGTGAGCATTGCCTGTTTCTTACAAACATACGTTTGTGGGCTGGGCCTATTTTTTATAACAAAGGTTGCATAACATGAACATAACATCCAATCATGTTGAAGGGTCCCTATTGCAGTCTAGCAGCTCTTCAACTCGCAAGTTACACATACAGCACAGCCTTGCTAGGCAACCCTGGTGGAGATATTTTTTAGATAATTTTGTTATGACTGTGATTTTTGTCTTGAAAAGTCTGGCCTGTTCATCCATATGTTAACTACGGTAATCACCAGTGTTAAACTTTGTGCATGCACACGCCAGTAGGCCAAAGACACTTCACATTTGATGAGGAAGCTTTGTGGATGTTTATGTATCAATCTACATTCGAATTGCAGTGATTGCACTATATAAACATCATTAAAATGTACTAGTATTGTATTAAAATGGGTATTGTCCCGGCAGGAACTTCAATTGTTTGGACTAGTTTGGACTGTAATGGTGATTCCATTTGATGTTGGGTGGGAGGTAGGTAACGCATAATATATACCTGTCTGTGTATATATTGTATTTATATATGGTAAGTGTGATGACGAAAGCAAGTTACATCAAACCTAATGAGAGATTGGTCGGTTGTGAGCAGGGTATATGAATAGGTGGGGAACCCGCCCATTGATTGGCGAGATTAGATGCTGATGTAATAGCATATAATTAACTAATTAATTATCAGCTATATTATCAAAACTACTATCATATTATCAGAAATATTATCTCCTGGATGTGGTAGAATGCTTGTGCTCTGATCCTGAATGAGTATGAAACCTCACACCCGTTAAGCGAGGCGTACACACACACTTGCGCAACACACACACACACACACACACACACACACACACACACACACACACACACACACACACACACACACACACACACACACACACACACACACGGACAAGGGTAAGAAAAGACAGAGTTGTGAAAGGGCAGAAATTGACCAAATTGAGCAAATCCTCATGTAGCGAGCCAAGGTACAGTGTATACAGTAGGCCTACACCAGAATTTATATGTATTCATGGAAGGTCTGATTACTTCCACAGCTAGATTCTAAAAATAACTACATTTACTGGCTGTAGGCCTAGCATCTTTCAACTAGATCAGAAGTGCAAATACACAATTAACACTTGTGATGCTGCCAGAGTTCTTTAGCATAAAGGCGGTAGAGTGCCGAGCTGCTGTTCAGATCAGACTCCCTTGTGTGATCTCTCTTCAGAAATGTTAATATTACAATTGGTTATTTTTAGGGCAAACATTCATTCTGATCAAAACCAATATTTTACAGAAAAAGGACACTTTTCTCCAGCTTTTGGTGTAACCCAAATCATGTCCTTTTTTTCTAAATTAAATGCCACTGAATGGACAATGTTGAGTGCTTATGTGAAACAAGCACTCATAAGAGCACCCCCCTCACTTCACATGGGTGTGATTTTAACATCATATATATCTATCTTTAAGTCTCGGCATGGTTAAAAATTCATCGTTCTGACCTCCCATTGTTCTGAAATAACTAACCATATCCCTAAACATAACCGCAAGCACATTGCGCAGTGGTTGACACTAAGGTCTCCGAGGCACTTGCCCATCAGGCAAGTGCAAGTCAGGTTCTACTTGCCCTCAGGTCATGGTCACTTGCCCCCCAGGTTCCAGGTGGTCCCCTGTTAAGTTCATCATCTTAATTAGCCCAGGTCTACACAACTAGAGAATGTAGAAGATTAATGGTCATTTTGATGTGTTAATTTGCCTGTTTTTGTTTCCCAAATCCAGCCTGGAATTGTGGATAGCTAGAAAGCAGGGAAAGACACAGAGGCAGAGTGCAATGACTGCCTTCAAGACAAATTTATCTCGTGTTGTGTTATAGTGCACTATGTTGCACACTTGCCCGATCGGGCAACCAGGTAGCAGTCTTCACTTGCCCCACCATTTTTTTTACTTGCCCCGGGCAAGCGGGCAAGTGTTAGTGTCAAGCCCTGATTGCGACGCGGACACACACGCCTCTGGATGCATTTTCAAACTCGGACTTTGCATCTATAAAACTGTGCAAACTATGGTAACTCAGTCCCCTCTGCACATACTGTATATACTGTATGTCTGAACCGACTCAGTGCTCTACAGCCAGCAAACTGCCACGCAGGACACTATATCGCCGTATACAAATTACAAGTTAATTTGTATGCTTTAATGCAAAAGCCGGAGGTTGGGTTGTCATCGGTTGCTATCGATATATTGGCTAGAGTAGATGGTGACGTAATGGTGATGTCACTGGAAAATGGATAAGATGGTGGTGTAATGGTGATGTCATTGTACGTTGTACTTCTGCTTTGCTCGCTCGCTCTGCTTGTGACCAAGTAGGCCATGCTCCTGTGTGTGCAGTGCGCAACTTTGCACTCTGGTCATCGTGTCTTTATGTATGTAGTATTGTTTTGTTCTTTGTGTTATGTTGCATAAGTGTATGCCAGGGGTCGGCAACCCAAGATGTTGAAAGAGCCATTTCCGACCCAAAATTAAATTCAAAATCTGTCTGGAGCCGCATTTTATTATTTTTTTCCTGAGAGTGTGCAAATGTGAACCAAATGGACCCTGGCGGGTCCATTTGGTTCCATTTGCACACTCTCAGAAAAAAAAGGTCCTCACAGAAAAATCATTAACATGGTGAAACACAACCTTTCTTCAGAATTGGACTTTCTAAAGTTTTACAGAACTCCATTTCTAGACCACACAACATCTCTAAGGTATATTAATGACATAGTAAACTGAGTAAACCTTTGAAAATGGGTGGTTCAGATTGAAAGCTCCACCTCTGATAACTGCTGGTCTTTTTTGACATGGCCAAGTGCTACTTTAACTGGCAACTGTCAGACAGCGCAACGCGTTTTGGGTGACTGAAATGTTTATATTATTTTGGTGCGGATCACCCCAGTGTATGTATGTAATAATGCTACCGCCATGGAGCCACTAGGGCTGTGTTCTAGAGCCCAGTGTGTGTATGTAATAATGCTACCGCCATGGAGCCACTAGGGCTGTGTTCTAGAGCCGCATGCGGCTCCTGAGCCGCAGGTTGCTGACCCCTGGTGTATGCCATAAAGTATAACACATCATATCTTCAAAGTGAATGTTTGAGGCTATTTCTTCAGGGCATGGAGCTGTGTTCGTGACTAAAGCCCTTTGACATGAAAGGTAAATTTAACCACTTAAACCCTAGCATTCCCAATCTAGATCAAAAGAGTAGATGTACTATGTTTGTGACGGATTTTGAGTTTGTGAATCTGCTGTAGCAACAAGATTGTGTGTAGAGAAATACTTAGTAGTTCAGCCCCCAGAGGACAGCAGATCTATAGCATGTATAGTATACCCTTGTACCACACTACTGCCTATGTACACTTGCACTATATTTATACTTGTTAAGATACTGTTAATAGCCTGTTAATATACTGTTGGTGCATTTTGACTACACATATCTCCTGTTAATGGCTTCCTAAACATGCAGGCAGAAGATGTGGTTGCAGCAAGAGATTATGTCAAATAAAAATAAACTATTTGAATCTCCCAAGGTGATTTAGTGTAGAAAATGTGACCAAATTCTTAGTAATATATCATATGTGTGTGTGTGTGTGTGTGTGTGTGTGTGTGTGTGTGTGTGTGTGTGTGTGTGTGTGTGTGTGTGTGTGTGTGTGTGTGTGTGTGTGTGTGTGTGTGTGTGTGTGTGTGTGTGTCTGTCTCCAGTTGGTGCTTGCTGACACTTGTTAATGTCAACGTAATTACGTGTATGCACTGTCAATAGGTCATAGGTCTACATCTATTCTAAGTTAGCATGTACTTGTATAGACAATTATCCTGCCCACTACTGTGCACAAATGTTTTATACATAAATCTTTATGTCTGATTACAAAATTCATTTTGAGAGCAGACAGATTTTGCGCGCTGTGCGGCCCTCTACCCCTTGTGTAGGCTATGCAGTGACATACAGTAAGCCTGCCATTTGGACAATTTGCTTTATATTACAAAGTTTTTAGAATTGAACAATAGCATTCCAAATGCTGGTTCCAATGAGAAACAAACGTAAGCCTTCTAAACTGCTGCCTGGATACCTCTCTGTCACATATGCAGGCTAATCCCAGCCAGGCCCGGAATTGCTGAGGACATAGATCAACATCATTCTCTTGCCATTCGTGAAGAATGTGCATCACAATCCTGGCTTGCCCGATGTAGTGTTTTGAACATCGGCCAAGCCAAGATTGTGATGTACATTCTCGCGATTGGCACATACTACTACAAGGTATGAGTTTTGTGGACAGCAAATTGCTAACCGTTGAAGTCATCAGATTAATAGAGTTCTTGGCTGACTCAATAGGTAGTAAACCACCAATATAAGCTTCACTCTATGTGTTGAGCTGTGTTGCACAAAAGAAAAACTAAACTATTCAAAAAGCAGGATAAACCTGGCGATTATTAAGAACCGTATATTCAAATTTCTTTGAATGGATCATTCACAATGTGAGCAGCCGCTGCCAGTGATAGCACTCTGTCTGGACATATCCAAAGTGCTCCTTTGCTTTTGATACACGCACATGCACACGCAAACACACACACACGTTACACGTCAGATGTCTTATGTAATTCTAGATATTACTGTACCCTATCAGCAGTAGGCAACCTTAGGCACGGGTGCCAGCATTGGCACTTCAGAGTAGAGGGTGACCACTGGCACACTGGCACAAGTGTGAGAGAGCTGATTTCTGATTTAAATATATATAAAAATATGTAGAGTTAAATTAAGTCCGATCACATCTGTATGTAAATTACATCCTGCACAAATGCACTGAACTGGGAAAACAGAATGAATGGGGAAACAGTGGTAATAAATCATAATTGAGTCTTATAGTCATATGTTTGTACATCTTGAAAGAAAATATTTCTCGAGTCTACAGTGTAGACTTGGGCTAATTAAGATGATGAATTTTAACTCTTGAGAGTGTAAAAATGAAACCAGATGGACCCGCAAGGGTCCATTTGGTTTCATGTTTACGTTCTCAAGAGTTACATCTGGTGAAACTTAAATGCAAAATTTACAATATTTTTGGGGGGCAAGTGACCATGACCTGAGGGCAAGTAGAACATGACTTGCACTTGCCCGATGGGCAAGTGCCTCGGAGAACTTAGTGTCAACCCCTGGGTGGACCCTGAATATATCGACTCGATGCACTTTCGTTGAAATCAATCAATCAATCAATCCCGGGTAGCGAAGAGTCTATTTAAACTTTACGAGTTATATCTCACCAAGTCATGAAATACAACTCATAGCTATAATTTACAGACTACGCCGACTGAATGATTTATTGACTGGAATAACAGTCTGACCAACCGGAATGATATGAAGCTCGTCTGGCTAGCTAATAAACGCACTGACAAGTGGCCCACTAACCTTGACCAACTAGTACTGGATAACTAGTAGTCTGGCTGACAGGCCGACTGAGCGACTAACTAACTAATTGACCGACATGCTGACAGACCGCATGAATGATGGATGGACCGTCTGTGTGATCACAGCCTTGGCCGTGAGACACAGGCGCATTGTCCGCATGCCAAGCGGATGTGTAACAAGCCGTTGTCAGCTCGGACCCCCTCCTCCCTGGCCCCCCTCCATCGCCTAGATTACTTTCTGTAGGATAATTCCCTGGCAGCCTTATTGTGGCAAATATAGCAACAGAGATGTCTCAGCTGCTATATCTTTTAAACCTGAGCCCACTTTTCTCATCTGCAACATCCCATCTATCTCCTTATCCAGAGACAGGGGAACTAAGATGTCCAAAGCCCCCCCCCCTCCCTCCCCTCTCTGGGGGCCTATACCTCACACCCACTTGCAGCCAATAACAGACCTCAGAATATCAAGTATCACTATATCACAAGGCCTTATTCTCTGAGCGGAGCTTACAGGTGCTTGCAGACAGCCTTCCTTTACAGGGGAGCTTGCATCTTTCTCCTTCTCTGAGGTAAGATGAAAATGGATAGAAGCAGGCCTCACTAACTTGAATCCTAATCATTGTTGTGGACACTTTTTTTTTAACCCAAAGCGTGACGTTATCCTTTCTAAAGCAATAGTGTTATTACTTGAATACCCCTGTTTCAGGTGTTGTTTGTGATGTCTGTTTTGTTGTATTGTTGTGTTAATCCAAAAAACTCTTGCGTATTGTGACCCTATAATGAATGGGAGGAAACAGAGCTAAAATGTTTAAAAATATATATAGGGGAAAGTGGAGAGTTGTGACAAAGTTGTCTCTCCTACTTGAGACCTACTGTATATAGTATGAGAAGAACATTTGACGTGAATCAATGAAGGCTTATTAAAAATCAGTTCTCTTACTAGCAGAGGCATGGGTGCATATTTTCTGCCAGCAGGTTGGTTGTATTTCCTATTTCCTAACATCAATTTCCTAAAATGTTAAACAGAACTTTCATGTTCATGCTAAGGAATGCAGATTTGGGAGATGAGCTTTCTGGGCTTAGTTTGCATACTTTCTGGAATAATTATTAGAATACATTTTGAATTGATATTATTACAACGTAATTGTATAATGAGAGATATAAGAGATATCAGATTTAATTCTATTTTGTTACATCTCATTTGTTTTCAGTCCCTCGTCATTTTCGCAACAATAACTTACATAATACACAAACAATACAATAAAACATTATAGTCACAAAGCTGTGTGTGTGTGCGCGCGTGTGTGTGCATGCCATTGTTTGTTTGTGTACAGTATGTTTACATGTAGTCTTTGTATTATAAAGTGTCAGCTGCCTGTGTGTGAGTCTAGCTTGCGTAGCATAGATAGGTATGTGAGGGGATTGTTTGTGCATAGTTGTCTCGTTCCATGTTTGTGCATACAGTAGCTGCTCCTGTTTCACGTTTTCTGAACAGGTTGTTGATACTATAGATAAATATAGACTATTATGGAAAGTAAATAATTCCTATCTAGAGTTAACGTAACATTACCCTTTAGCAAAACATTGTTAGTAACAAGGAACAAGCTGAATTACACACGGGCAGGATGGAGATTATTCTTTAGCAGGGTGGCTTCGTGGGGTTCTTTGATGTTTGGCGGTCTTCTTCACTGCCAAAGGATGTGTAACATTTGCCATTTATATGTCATTGGAGGGACGCGTTTATCCACAGTGCCTTCTGTTACCTTGAGTGTGTTCCTTTTTAGAATGGGCAGCCCCCCTTTCAGGGTTTAAACGGCTAACACTGGCCGTGTTAATGCCATGCTGTGCCCATTTGGGCTGCGGCCGGGAACCACAAAGCATACGCCTAATGTTTGCTGAAGTGTACAAACATAATGCAATGATAAATGATGATGGCTTAGCCTGGGATAGCTGGTGATATTCTCATAATGAATGTCAGAATGGTTAAGCCTTGAATGGTTTGCTCCTATCATTCTTTCCTATGACCTACTGAAGACACGCTTCCACATTCTCTCTCTACCCTTTCGTCGGTTTTTCACACATCCCAGATATCCTCATCCGATCCCTCTGTTACTCATTCACTGTCACTCATACAGTTTGTACGCTCGCTATCTGCCCCATCAGTATTTAACATTCGATACGGTGCTGATTCTTGAATGTCTTTTCTCTGGGGGGAAATGACCTTGGCCAGACCTTGGCCAGCCGCAGTTCCATCGCGCGTAGACCCTATAACGTTATGGTCATCGGAGTTCTCTTTATCGGCCCGTACAGTAAACCGTACTGTCCATGATATGATGAGTGGTGCCCGGAATGGATGGACCAGTGGGATTAGGGAAGCTATTTGGACAAGGCTCCAAGCTGATGGTCTGAAATATGATCCCGCTCTAATCCTCATGACCTCTGCAGCTGTGCTGGATAGCGAAGTGTGAAAAAGTCATCCAAAGACACTTTATTTATAACAAAAAGGATCACAAATGCTATGTACCCCCTTGTAGCCTACAGAGAAGGAGTGAGCTCTGAGCATTGTGTTTCTGAAAACTATAGTAAGTGATCACTTTCTGCTCCTTTTCACTAGTTACCTGTAATGCTACAGTGGATGTGCTCGCAAACTCAAACTCTCCATTTTCCACATGTATGTGGCGTATGGATAAAAGTGTAAACAAACATGAAAATTATAATATGCTCATAAAACGCTTTCACATTATATAGGCCTTGGATTTGTCAGTAGGAGATGACCAAAAAGTGCATTTTTAAAACAAAATGCCAGATAGCAGAGAGTTAATAATAGTGACTTGCCTATCCTATTGTCACCATCCAAGCGTTCAATGATTTGAAAAAACCTTCCGGTCCCCCCTGGTAACAAGATGTGCACATGCACACACACACTATACAGTGGCCAACAGGCCAACAGCACATGCACCAAGATTGGATGAAAGGCTTTTCTCCCAAAGCCCAAACTGAAACTTTTTTTTTTGACTCTATGGGCTCACTGGTCAACATACTCTATAGTAGGGAGGATTAGTAAAAAAATCACTTTCTATACCTTAAAGATCAGATTTGCGTTATCTCAAAGTTTGCATACCGCCTCAGAGGATAGACACCTGTAGTACCACAACCTTAGAGCAGTTAATGCCATGCTCAAGAGCACTATCTTGATAGTTGGAAATGTCCTGTGTACCGCTAAGCAACAACAGGTACAGTAATTCATGACAAAAAGCCATGAGAAAAGGACTAGAATGTAACAGAGACACTGATTATTACACAGATTCTCAGACAGCATAAAATTGGCCATTTTAAGCTTCATGCATTGCTTTCATTCTCTTGACCATTTAATGATGGTCAATTAGATCAGGAGTTGTCAACCTGTCTAAATGATGTGTGGTGTGTGTGTGTGTGTGTGTGTGTGTGTGTGTGTGTGTGTGTGTGTGTGTGTGTGTGTGTGTGTGTGTGTGTGTGTGTGTGTGTGTGTGTGTGTGTGTGTGTGTGTGTTTTCTATGTAAGTGCCTGTGGAATGTGGGTACATAAATGTTCCTTAATGATGTCTGGTTTCCGTATTTGTTTTTGTAATGCAAGTCTGTATTTACTCTGTTATTAAGGTTAATGTTAATGTTTTGTCACAAACGTGTAATAGGAAAGACATGACATGTCATATGTGCAAGTCATGAGTATGATTAGAAATCAGAGGTCTGTTTCTAATTACAAATGGATATTTCTTATTTTATCACTTATTTATTTGTTTTTGGGAACTGTACCTGATTGATCCACCAAGTTGCCACCAGTCAGTACTGTGTCAGCCAGGCCACATCCCTAAAGATGAACATACTGTATGTTAGCTGTTGCAGCATGTGTTTGCTGGAAGTTTTTATTTGCAGGACAGCCCTTATAAATGCAGCAGGTCATAATGTGTCTTCTTCTCCCTCAGGTGATAAGAGTCTATTGTTGTCACCATGTCTGACACTGAAGAATTGTAAGTGTTCTTTTATACATATGACTTCTTGTTTATAAGTTAGTCAAACTAGCAGTCGTTATACTTTAAGTGCAAACGTATACAAATATACATTGATCCTGGTGATGGTTTATTAGGCCTTTGAATTGCCTCAAACAATGCGAGACGCTTGGACATTCTGCATAATTTCTAAAAGAGTACCCTTTTCCCATTTTTCAGGGATCACGTTGAGGGTAAGTATTAAAAATCACAATGATGATATTGTTTTATGTTTCATGGTTATTACAACAGATCCATCTTGTGTGTAATCTTTTTCATAATCAAGGGATTCTGTTATTCTGTCATCTCTGTCTTCTGTCTTCATGTATTACTCCTTTCCTCTCCTCCATCACCTCTCTGACCACCTCATTCTTATGTCCCTGCCTGTCGTCTCTTCTCTTGTTCTCTCCTCCTCCCTAGCTTCCTACTCCTCCCTCTCATCCCTTCCTAATCTCCTCCATTGTTATACTCTTCCTCTTTTCTTCATCCCTTTCGCCCTCATTAGATTCATTTTCTGTCCGAATGAACCATAGTCTCTATTGGTTGTCTGTAGTCTGAGTATTGAACCCTTTAAACACTCACAATGGTATTGGCGGATTCAGGCTTATTTAAGTGGCCAATTACTCGACTATATATATTGATTAATTGATCGATTGATTGATTGGTTGATTGTTTGTTTGATTTATTAGTCAGAAATATGAAAACACAGTACAGTCAGGTATTAAAGGGACATTTAATGTCTGACTGTTTTGCAAAAATATATATTTAGAAGATTTAGAATGCTTTCCCTTTATATGTGTAAATGTGGTTTTAGATATTTCAGATTTTAGCAGTTAGCCCAGTGTCGCTGATGTCATTGATACTCACTCCTGGACTACAACTACCATACCAACTACAACTACCATAGTGCTCCACTTATCCTCATGTATGGTCGAAGGGCTGTCTTACTGACGCAACATGTAGTCCAGGAAGCAGTGTCCTTGAAATCAGAGACACTGGGCTCACTGCTAAAATATAAAACATCTAAAAACACATATTACACACCTAAAGACCCTCTAAATCTTCTAAATAACGTTAACATGTTATTTTACCAAAAATGGTAAAATGTCCCTTTAAGAGTAGAAGGATATCACAAAAAAAAAGAAATTACTTGTTTATATTGTGGCCATACACATTCAATTAATCAACATAGCATAAGAAATTTACACAGCAATACATGCCATCAATAAATAAGACTACATGCCCAAAATGGAGACACCTGGTTGAAAGTGGTTCATTTAACTCTGAAACTGTTGATAGCACCATTTCCATTAGCATATTCACCCAGAACAGATTTTAATGTACTGTATATTTAGCAACAATCCTACAATAAGAAATGTATAAATAATGATGTAATAATTATTGTGCTTGTTTTTCCCCTTTTCATCAAATCTTCTCTTTGCCAAACATGAAGAAGAGGAAGGTAAACCTGACTGAATCAACTTTAAACACTTTAAAAATGTTCTCCATCCATCCATGCAGTAGACTACTAATGAGAACAGCTGTGACTCCCTCTCCTTACTCTTAATCTGACGCGTGTTTGACGACGCCAGTGTTTGCTTTGCCAGTTGTCTTTACGATTCACCAGACTTTACGATTCACCAACACTTTCTGACTGTAGCCTACTGATTTATGGACAGTCAGATAAACAAACAGCCAGACACACGGACGGACAGACTCACAGGACTGATGGACAGAGTAGACAGACAGACAGACAGACCGCAGAGTAGACGGACGGACAGACGGACGGACAGAAAGATGGACACAGTAGACAGACAAGCAGACAGACCTACAACTACTCTGAACCTAGTGTTAATGTTACCTTCAGCAATTCAGTTTTCTGAAGACCTATAAGCTCACACTGTTACCTGTCAAACACTTCCACATTAAGGGTGACATCATCTTTGACTGAGTGATTTTCTTTTGAATTCATACAACGCTAAAGAAATGTGGCCAAAAATGTGGCTTTTTTCCCACATTCTGTGTGGCGTGTGTGACGTGTTCTTCCACCAGGAAATGACTTCATCCACCTATATTAATGTCACTTTTCTGTTTTTGATGCACAATGGCGTTAACTTTGATCTCTTTCCCATCAACTGTTCCCAAACCCCATCTCTCCACCCATCATGCCTGTCTTGTCACTGTTCCTTTCTCCAGCAGTGCTGTATCTGTATGCTCATCCACCAAATCAATCCAACAAGCATCATTATTTTTTCTCTGTGTAAAGCCTAATGTATGCTTTAGCGAAAACTCTTTTCTCCCCCTTTCCCCCAACCGAACGACTCATTTGTCAATTGACGCGCATTTTCAGTTGATAATGACGTTTTTGTCCCGTTTTCGCCAAAACAACATTATTTTAGTCTTTCCTCAGCCCCAGTGCCATGTCCAAGTTGTAGAGAAAGGCAGAGTAGGGATTATACTTAGTTGTGTGATGGCAAAATGAATATAACATACAATGCTGGTGCGAAACCAAGTATAATGGCATCTTTGGGCAATAATAGACCTTGCAGTAAGACTCGTCCTCTCTCCAATGTACACAACCATGGATCAAACACTTTCCAGATGGGCTTATTCATTCCAATGTAAATATGATGAACATTAGACTGGTTCATTTTTGGAAACAGACCTTCGAAAAGTCTTCCAAATCCATCAAGGCCTGCCCTATACAGTGGAAAAATGTTTGTGACATTTCTTTTTCTTTTTTTCTTTTTTTAACAATGTTTTATCATACAGTATAGGAAAACTATTGGTGGAGAGGTTTGTCTATCACATGTTATGCTTAGCTGTGATTGGACCATAGCAGTCTGGGGAGGGGCTTACTGAAAGGTCTATTACACATTCTAATTGCATAATAGCAATGCATATATTTATGTTTTAATCAAGGCATGTCGCTGGAGCTTCTATTCCACTTTATGCAGAGTTAAAATTAGCATTTCCAGCATTTGAACTGCAGGGCACTGGGGCTGACCGAGGGGTAATGTGTTGTAATTTGCTATGTCCTGTCTCATCCTTGTGGTCTTCCATTTATCACCCTCTCTTTGAACCCTACCCTGAACCTGGTGGCTTTACTGCATGCCCCGTGCTGCCCCGCCCCACCTAGCCCAGGAGGAGGAGATAGTAGAGGTAGAGGTGGCCCCGGAGGCCGAGGCCGAGCCAGTGCCTGAGCCTGAGCCAGAGCCAGAGCCTGAGCCCGAGCCTGAGCCGGTCCGTGAGGTAGAAGGTATGTGGCGTATTCGGTACGGGGCGGCTCTCTTCATAACCCCCCAACCGATTCTACTCCTACAGCAGCGGTCAACAGAAGTTCCGGAGAAACTGATTCCCCTATTTTTTCCTGCTCCCGCAGGGGATTGAACGTTAAAGCAAAAATGCGACAGTATAGTCACTATTATACAGTTTATAGTCACTATTATACTGTATAATGGAATTTCCATTCCACTGTAAACAGGCAGACAACAACAGAAGTATCACAGAACAGCTATCCTATGGGGTCCCTGGCGCACTGAGCCTCAGTTCAGATTAACATCCAAGTCTTTCCACACCTTCATACAAGCCCAGCATGAAGACTATTACAATAGATGTGCATCGTGGTAGGGAGGGCAAGCGCTTTACATGCACACAATCCTGTGATGATTGGGATAAATGAGTCTAAAATGGATTACAAGGTATTGTGCATCATGTATAGTTTTCCACTGACGACATCGTTTAAGAAGCATCTGTGACACTTGCCTCCAAGCCACTGAGCACTGCCTTTGCCTTGCCTCAGTGCCTTACTTATTATACCCGTGGAATGCACATCTATTGGAAAACATGGCGTGCCAGCAGCATCAAGCTAGCACCTATAGCCATCATCTGTTTAATGATCTCTTCCCTACAGAAACCCAGCCCACCACCCTACCCCACTGTCATCATTCTACGACCATAGATGTGACTTATATTCATTATACCAATGAACACAACTCACATCTGCTTTGAGACTCACAAATCAGTCAACACAAGACTGTCATCCCATGGGATCCATCAAGCAATCGCAAACAAATCCTTGCAATTCGTATTGTCCTTAATAGCTGATTCTAATTATAGGCAATCCAAAAAGAAAGATGAAAAACACAAAAAAAGGATTTGCCTTGTTTCCATAACATTTTTTCGGCAGACTGTCCATGTGTGTTTTGAATATTATGTGTATAAGGGGAGTTAAAAGAAAACAAACTGCTCTTTACATGATTTAACGCTGCTCTCCATTGATGGCCACACTATTGACCTTACAGTACATGAAATTCGCAAACATTGACCATCATCTAACGGAATGGAGGGCGTGGGCGCTGCTCTCATGTAAAAGGCCATTTCTTCATCTCCCATTTGGTTCATGTACTGTCCATTCTTATATCTATGTTGCTTGACTGAAGAATGTGGTGGTTTTTTTCACACTGCTATTTTTTGACACTGCTATCTCCATTCGCTCTGAAGCGTTTACATTGGGGTGTTGTAAGTCAATGATGAAATTCAATATCATATCTATTTTATTTGCTGTAATTGTTCGTTCATTTCAATTTGTTTGTATACACAACACCTCAATCTGGGTAAATGCGCTTTTTAAGCTCTGCATTGTAGAGACACAAACCTGCAATCTGTCACGGCAAGCCTCTGGGGTGTTGGCTAATGGTCTCTTATTCTGCTCTTTGCTTTGGACGCTTTGCTGCATGCAGAGGCCTATGAAGAGGAAGGTACGTTCACAATGCATTCTTCTATCATGATCTTCTGACTGGACAAGCTGCTTTAGAATCAGGGGCGTCGTTTTTCGGGGGGTCCCAGACTATCCAGTAATATCCGTGTTGAACATGTTACAGACATGTGTCTCGTCTGGCATCATACTTTCATTAGCCACCTTTCAAATTGACGGCACCTATTTTGAGGATGTAATTACAGGCGAGCAGAAATAGCTGATCTCGCCTGTTACACACTCACGATTGCGATGCAATAGACTAATGGGCTATTTATGTTTTAAATGTAGGGCTTAAGTGCATGGCCACTTTCTGGCCAAACTATTTATTTCTAAAAATGACGCCTCTGGTCAAAGTCGGTCTTTCCATACGAGTCAGACATGGAGGGTTTGTACAATCTGTAACTGGGCGCTGCACTGCACTGAGTCCAGTTAGTCATCCAAAGATACTGAACAAAGGTTCTAAAGGTTCATGGGTGTTTATTTACACATGTATACTATATGCATATACTGTATATGTATACTATTTATGTATATATACTGTATAATAGATACTGTATGTATACTACAGACCAAAAGTTTGGACACGTTCAATGCGTTTCCATTATTTTCATGACAATTTACATTGTAGATTCTCACTGAAGGCATCGAAACTATGAATAAACACATGTGGACTTAACCAAAAAGTGTGAAATACTGTAACTGAAAACAAGTCTTATATTCTAGCTTCTTCAAAATATCCACACTTTGCTCTGATTACTGCTTTGCACACTAGAATATACTAGAATATAAGACATGTTTTCAGTTATTTCGCCCTTTTTTGTTACGTACTTCATTACACATGTGTTCGTTCATAGTTTTGATGCCTTCAGTGAGAATCTACAATGTAAATAATCATGAAAATAAAGCCACGACATTGAATGAGAAGTTGTGTCAAAACCTTTGGCCTGTACTGTAATATAGAGACAAGGGGAAAACTCCAGTATCCCAAATCCTGAAGATCAAACTTTAATGTCTGAGGGGCATTAAGCTATAATGACCTACAGCTCATCTATGCTCTGCTTCTTTCTCTTTTTGCATGACATGACATGATCATATGCCCTGCCACTAGAAGAAGAGGGAGAACAAGATGGTAGTTTGTATTTCCTGCTGATTCGCTCTTGCCTTGCCTGTGGTTGATTGAAGTGTGAGCGTCAAGTCAAATCCAAAATTCCTAATTTGAAAAAAAAATAACAACTATTCTTTTTTTGTATTAGCAATACAAATTAATTAATACAAACTATTGCAAGACAGTCAAACTGACAATCCTGTTGTACCTGTTTTTTGTAAGTGTGTGTTGAAGTATATTTTAAGCAACAAGACCCTAAGTATTGGAATATTTACACACTAATTCAAACCAAAATTAACTATTTTCTGAAGACAGCCCGTGACAGACAATTCATGGAAAAAGGTTTGCAAGTACACAACAATATCCTTCTTTAAGAACTTCATGAAAATCTCCCTAATATATAAAAAACATACTGTAATATAGCAGAGAAATATAGAATAGAAGGCACTGCTGTTTTTATGTCATACAGACCTTTTTTATAAACTTTAAAAGTTCCCCTCTGTTTAAATTAGATGGTTTTATTGTAGAACCACTAAGTCTCCATTCTCTACTTCCATCATCATCACATACAATTGATGTATGGTGGGATTAAGGTTGTGTCATAAAAGGTACAACTTGAGGTGACCGCCATTGCGTAGAAAAGTGAACTACATTAAAGTTGTAGTTATTTTTGTATTATATTTTCTGAGATTGTCATGGAATACTCTTTATGATTGTGTATTTACAATTCTTTTTCATTGGTAAGAAACTGAAATAGGGCAATTGTGAAGTGTTACACAATATAACAACTGAAAACACAGCCTATGTAACCAACCAGCGCTTACTCGTTACTATTATGTATTTACAATTGTTTTTTCATTGGCAAGAGACTGGAATATGGCAATTGTGAAGTGTTACAAAAATATAACAACAACTGAACAACTGAAAATACAGCCTATGTAACCAACCACCGTTACAGTTTCCCCGATTAACCAAGTAAACACCCAATTCAGCCTTTTGAAACCTGATTAATCTTTACATTATGTGCTTCTCTAATGAAACCCACTCTTTTTTCTCCCTGTTGTTATGTTGGTACCGAATGGACAGAGGAGAAGCCAAAGTTCAAGTGAGTACAAGTTGTTCCAAATGTCTGTGTGATAATGTGTCTAGTTCTTTATAGTATAAATATATATAGTTGGCTGCAATGCATGCATGACATCATGGAACAGAAACATCTCTGGCCCATGGACACAGAGTGGTAATAATGCAAGTGAAATGAATAGTGTGAATAGTTGTGTAACGGTTGATATGCATGTAAAAGTCTTTTTTCCAGTTGATCTCACTTTAGTTCTAGTGAAGAACCTTTGTAGGTAAAACTCAGTATTGTGGCCCACGTCCCCTATGGTAGGTACTCACCAAAACATGCAGTAATCCTGGTCTCTAGACTCGAGACTCTAGATGGTCTCTTGATCCACCTGGTCAGCCGGTGACCCTGCTGGAGGGGAAAGGAACTGGTCACTTGCCAGAATAACATGTTACTTCCACTTATGTCCAGCCATGGACACAAAACTAGCAGCTTGGACTCCTCACGCCTAGGAGGAAGCATGAGGTAAATCCGCTGACCCCGCAGGTTGGCAGAGGAGGTGTACACACAGGATTACATTGTTTTCTCACTGGGTGAAAAAATGGGTTGCAAAATCATGGAATAGAAATCAAAGAAAAGCATATGTTGTGTACAGTACATGTTCTGTGCATCTGTGCCATCTAGTGGCTGGACTCTATATCTCTCTGAGAGTCATATAAGGGATATTTCACTTAAAAAAAAACATTTGGGTCATTTTATCATCTACTCTGGCCCACTGTGAATATCCCAGACAGTTGTTCATAAGTTGCTTGATTCCATTTTTACTTATTTGAGCAGCCCAGCCCCATTCCTATACAAACCCATGAATTAAAACATCATTTTAGATTGATAGATTAATCGAAACCACACAATCGTTTTTTCTGGTGACTGATAGTGTCTCCTAATATGTGAGGTTGCTGCGGATTTTCATTTACCGTTTTTATTTATTTATTTTCCTCATATTGTTTTGGAGAAGGCCCAAAACAAATACTCCACCCCGGTGAGCAAGAGAGTATAAAGCCATATTTTAGAAATAAATGAAAACAGTAAATGAAAACGCACGGCAACAAGCTAACCACTAGTATTGCGCAAAGTGGGGATTGAACCCGGGACTCCCACTCGCCAGTCCAACACACAACCAGCGGCAGCAATAGGGCTGAGCCCAATCGGCAGGGCTGTTGTGGTTGGCTCTTGGCTGGGCACTACACCCCCCCCCCCCCCTTGATATTTTGAAGCACGGCCTCACACTTCACACTTACCACTGCACATAGTGTGCAGTGGGTATATTTGGGATATACACCCGCACTCCAAGAAATCCTGCCGAATCCATGCCAAATTGTAGCTTTGCGTGGAAGCGGGGAATGAACCCGGGACTCCCACTCGCCAGTCCAACACACAACCAGTCGCGCCAATAGGGCTGAGTCCGATTGGCAGGGCTGTTGTGGCTGGCTCATGGCTGGGTGCTACACACTCAGTTGTCAATCGAGTCAGTACCGTCATTGTCTGGGCAATTTGGCACATATCACTTGGGGGATCGGCCCACATAACCAGCTGTCTGTGCTGCTCACCCTACAAACGCAGGATTAGGCTATTACAAATGGGATATAAGTGTAAATGGCTAAGCTTCCCAACAATGCTGCATGTTATGGTAATGGCGAAAACACATGTACAAACTTGTTTTTCCCCTATTTATGAAGGTCTCTTTTTCCATTTGGCTAATACAAGTAGAGCACACTATACTTTAATATCATATTAAACAATATTCACCTTAAGAAATAAACTGTTTTTCTTTTCTTACTGTACTACAGACCTGCAAGTGCACCGAAGATCCCTGACGGGGAGAAAGTCGACTTTGACGTAAGTTAACCGAGCATTTTCTTAAAGAAGTGTTACAGCATCTGATACACAATTTGGGTATTTAGGTACCCCTGACCTAGGCTGTAATTTCACATCATAGAAGTCGAGAAAGGCAAATGGACTGACCAATAATATAACGAGTCAGTCAGATTGCTACCCGGTATTCATACACGTCATACAGTAGAAAATTGTTAACTTATCCATATGCAACTCAGAGACTGTACAGATGTAGGGGTGTCGCTGACAATTTGGATTCCTTATATTAAATGGAAGATGTGTCGGCATTGACCCAGGGCAGTTGGCGATGTTCATGTCTGGGTTTTACAACTTGAGTGTTTAGGTGTATTTGTGTACTACTGTACACATTATCCATTAGATTTGGGTACAAAAACACAGACAACAATGTCTGATAGATGCTTTTAAATCCTGACCAATGTATTATTGTCAAGGAAAGGCAAACAAGGCAAACAACCTTTAATACTCAACCTGAAAATGGAGTGCCTTCGTTTTTCTGTTATGGTCTTTACCGTCTGGGATTACTATCCATAGGTGTGTTTTACAGAGACACTGCCAATAAGTGTTTCTAGTGTGCATGTGGTTCACATTGCATATCAGCACAATGAGCACTCATGTTCGGTATTGACTAAGTGTAACTTTCAAGTTACATTGTACTTTGGTTGTAGAAAGCAGTTGTTAGTGTCATTATTGAAAACCCCTAAACATAATATAATTTGCCAGTGAGCCAGTATGCTCAGTGGCCACCATGTTTATTGTGAACTCTCTCTGGCTGACCACTGCCTTCTTTTGGCTTCCTGCAGGACATCCAGAAGAAACGTCAGAACAAGGACTTGAATGAACTGCAGGGGCTGATAGATGCTCACTTTGAGTGCAGAAAGAAGGAAGAAGAGGAGCTTATTAGTCTCAAAGACAGAATTGTGAGATAAGATTCTGCTCCAACAGTTTTTGAGCAATGCCTGGCTGTTCTACTGTGTGTGTGTGTGTGTGTGTGTGTGTGTGTGTGTGTGTGTGTGTGTGTGTGTGTGTGTGTGTGTGTGTGTGTGTGTGTGTGTGTGTGTGTGTGTGTGTGTGTGTGTGTGTGTTTCAACATAGATAGCTGCAGTAGCGCTTTGTGACCTGGGATGGCACTACTGTGTGATCTGGGGTTTAGTCTCTAGAGTTCAGTACAATACCCAACAATAATGGCATAGTTGCAAATTAATTGCAGGACAGTATTGTCACATAATGAGAAACTTTACAAGCAATATTGAAGAATACCTTACTGTACTTTGTTTAGGAGAAACGCAGGGCTGAGCGTGCTGAAATCCAGAGGGTTCGTGCTGAACAACAAAAAGAACGCGAGGCCAAACGTGAGGTATGTCATTTCATGCTGGCACAAACAAAGTCTGCAACCCCTTTTATTCATTGTTGTAATAGTAAGGGCTGATGGCAATAGAAGACATATGTCATGTGTGTTCAGATAGTGAGTAGAAGTCATTGAAAATCTGAATTGCTATTTGGATGATTTGTTTATATAATTGATTACATTGGTTCCTTGACAGGCTGAGAGGCAGAGAAAGGAGGAACTAGACATGGAAAGGAAGGCTGTGGATGATGCCAAGAAGAAGTCTGCTCTAACTAACATGGGAAGTGGCTACAGTGGCCTGCAGAAGGTATGATGGAATTCAAAGACATAATTTCACACCCGGGTTTAAATGCACCTTTTTACATGGAGATGTAACCAAAGAAAGCAAGCCTGGTTGTTTGTGATTCTTCTTCTTTTCAAGGTGGAGGCGAAGAGAGGCAAGAAGCAGACAGAGCGAGAGAAGAAGAGGAAGATCTTGGCGGAGAGATGCAAAAAAATTGAGAATGTCGACAGTCTCAGTGACGATAAGCTTAGGTGACTCACAGGGAGGGATTTGACAACAATTAATTCAGACGAGAAAATAGAATTTCTGGTGTGGAATTGTTATATACCTGTATATATTTGCTGACATAAAGATGGTTGTGCCATTCTCAGGGAGAAGGCCCAGGAACTGTGGAACTGGATGCACAACTTAGAGGCAGACAAATTTGACTGCCTTGAGAAACTTAACAGGCAGAGATATGAGGTCAGTAGCTATAACTAAAGGCCACATGCAAGCAGTAGTAGAGTACTCACTTGTCTGCAAAGTAGAACTAAAATGTAATTGAGTAAAAGTACAAAAGTATAATGCTAAATCAAAATGTACTTTAACATAAGAGGCAATTTTAGTGTTGGGTTAGGGTGTTTGTAAACAGATTTGTTTAAAAACAGAATTCCACCTCACCTCCACTCTATTGGCTCATTGTACGAAAAAGTAAATATACTTTTAAATGTTACTTTTCACTAACTGATCAAATGTCTGTCTGTCTCATATGTTCTTAGGTCATCTCGCTCAGAAACCGAATTGACGAGCTACAGAAGCAGTAAGTCCCCACATATCGATTGATTGATCGATCTATCTGTCTCTCTGTCTACACTATCTATATGTATATCTGTCTATAAGTCTCTCTGTCTGACAACCAGTGTTGGGACATGTGCACTACGTAACTTAATATATTACATAATATATTACCAGAATGCAGTAACTTGTAATATAAATATATTACTAAACAAAAACAATCTAATATATTATACTTTTCTTTCTGCATTACTGCATTACTTTCAATATTACTTTCTGTCAATCTGTCTCGTTGCAAGTGTTCTTGTGAAATTATCTTGACAACTGCAGAAGTTAAATAATTACTTATTTTCTATAATTTGTCATCAACTTATTTACTGGCTTCCATGGATTCAAGGAATACATTTAACTCCTGTGTTAAGGAGTGACTTTTTTCAAGTTGGTTTCAAATGGATTTGACCAGAGAGCCAAACTTTATTGTACGCATGCCACTGGCCTACACAATATTTGATTAATAGTGATACTAAATACTAATTATATATTTTGTAAAAAAGTAATATGTAATAGTAATATCAATATATTACACTTGCTCAGACAGTAATATTGTAATATAATATATTGCTTTAAAATGATGGTAATAATTAATAAGTAATATATTAACCAGGTAAAGTAATATTCCCAACACTGCTGACAACACCCTGACCATCTGTATGTGCTCTTGGCACTTTGCAGCAGCAAGAAGGGAGCTCATACCCGTCGCAGGAAGTGAACAGCCCCGTGCTGACCATCACCACCATGGAAGAGGTGCCTTGCCCTGGCCTCCAACCAGCAACCCAGAGCCCGCCAACCACTGGACGTCTTACAGTCTTATTTCTTATGTTAGGCTATTGCAAGGAAATTGGTCGATTTCTTGTGTGTCCCCTAACATCGGACCATTGTTAACATGATTTTTGTAAATACAATGTGACGTTCTGGCACTGCAACTCTGCTTTCTGCAGCATAATAAAATCCCTATTCAGCCCACATGGTGTGTATGCATGCTTGAGCGGTGTGGGGAGATTGTGGAGATTTTTCTTTCTTTTTGTATAAATGTTGTTACTCAAAGGCAAACGGGGACTGACCTGTGCCAGGAACTAAGTAGCAATCAGTGTGACTGATTGCAGGTAAAATCATCTGAAAGTTGTGAGTTCAAACCCCACTCAAGTTACTTTTAGGAACGAGATAAACTGAATTGACCCCAAATTTGGAAGCACATATAGAAAGTGACAGAATACACCAGAGACTTGCTTCCATTCCTAACATTCATGTTGCCCAAGGCCGGCCATGTACTATAGCCTGACATTTTTTCCAGGTTTTGTCATTTTTTGAAAATCCTCGAAAATGACACAAAACAGTATAGTATGAAATGTTGTTTTTCTTTGATTTTGACACTTTTTGAAAATCCTCAAAAACTGACAAATGACATACTATAAAATAAACAATAATATCAACGCAACCATGACAGTAATAATCAAACAGGTCAACTCACCACTATTCACAGATGCACACAGAAACAAATGAACACAAGATAATCCGTAGGAGACAGTAACTACTTACGGTAAACTAAGTATCACAAACTGCAATGGCAATATGAGTGTCTGTCGGCGTTCTGACAAGCGCACGTGGTGATTGATTAGTGCGCGCTCCCGCAGCTGGCCTGCGGGTGGTGCTCATGCGCAGCTACAGGGAGCATACCTCTTGGTCTCTATCAGAGCCTTGGAAATACAGAGTTACGCCAACTCCGTTCACCTCATAGGGTCAGTGCAATGGCGGCTCCTCTACATAGACGTCTATGGGATAGTGACAACAAATAGTGACAGCCGGAAGTTACTGAGTGCATTGGAGCCTATGGGCTCCAAGTACTAGAACCACGTGACCAGACTATTTTCTGCCCCCTCAATGTCGCAACTCTGTCTATTTCAAAGGCTCTGGTCTCTATAACAGTGTTTTACTTTTCAACCTTTTTCATAACCAGGGGCAGGGCCCACTATTTATTCTGCATTTGAGCCACGGACCACGACCACCCTGCGGCGACATTTTCACCCCCACAGACCCCCAAACTAAAGATTTAATCTTGTTTTTGTGCACAATTCCAGTCTGGATTTCGGAAACAAAACAGTCAAATAATAGGCTATAGACTCAAAATGACCATTAATCTTCTACATTCTCTAGTTACAATGCGACTTGGGCTAATTCATACGATGAATATTTTAACTCTGCAAACAGAGTGTAAACATGTAAACATGCAACTCTTTGAGAGCATAAACATGAAACCAAATGGACCCACACTCCCACGGGTCCATTTGCTTTCATGTTTACGCTCTCAGAAAAGACAATGCACAGTGTGTATACAGTATGTTAAGCTAAGGCTAAGCAATTACTATAGTTGCCACAATTGTTCCAATCTCTGTCATGCATGAGAAAAGTATAGAAAGGTAACCGGTGAGTGTTCTTTTTTCATGAGTTTTTTTTTTTTTTTTTTTTTTTTTGTCATCCAGAATCATAAAAAACAATGCAAAAAAACAAAAACTATACAGTAGTGTGTGTGTGTGTGTGTGTGTGTGTGTGTGTGTGTGTGTGTGTGTGCGCGCGCGCGTGCGTGCGTGTGTGTGTGTGTGTGTTTGGGGTCAAATGTTGCTATTAATTAATTATAATTATTGCAACATCTAATTGTTAAGAAGTAGTAAGCAAACAAAATTGTTAACAATAATAGTTAACAGGCTATATAATAGGCTATATGATGCAAATAGCAGTGACACAAAACTCCACCATTTATAAATAATGTTTTATTGAAACATTCACTCGGTCTTTAAAGAATAAATAAACATTTTACACATTTTCCATATAGCAGCCAAGTAGGCCAGCAATTCGTATGTACAAATATACAGAATGGTCCTCATTTTTATAGCATTTCTGCCCAAACAGGAATCACAAAAGTTTTCCTCCTCAAACTGCATGGCATGTGTCTTTCCAAGCAGTGGGTCAAGAGTCGACCCCTTGACCAATTTGTATGGGTCACGAGTCACTATCATTTCATCAAATTTAAATTCAATAAAAAACAATAACAACAAAGTTCATAAATACAATTAAGAAATAAAATATTTCATAAATTATATAAAAGTGAAAAAAAGAATCAGAAAGTTTAAGAAGTATAGGCATATAGTGAAAATAGCAGATTCCGCAAGCCATTGCAGCATGAAGATGATGGGACAAGTTGTGTGACTGAGTTTACAGATCTCAGGGCAAACATCTAACTTGTGGGAACCACTGGATAGAATATAAACGGCCGTAATGTCTATGGAGGAAACTGCAGGCCTTGAATTCACATTCATTCATTAATTCATCAACAGCCAGGGCAAGACTTGGAAGTTGAAACCAAAGCTTGAAACAAAGATTTCACATTTAAGGAACTTTGCCATGGCTTGAACTTAAGGTATAACCTACAGTTCATGTCAACCTCTTACCACGTTGGGAATGGGATATGACTGAGCACTGCCATATTGACAGTAGGCCTAACAGTATGCGGGTCTATACCCCTTCAAACACTGTCCACATCCACCCAAACAAAGCACAGACAGCAGCGTAGTTGGTGCTCTGACTTTCTGGGTAGGCTAGAGCCTATATTCCGCCGGTTCTAGTAGCTTTTTAGTGGCATCACAGCGCTTCGTAGACTGTTAATTTAGGGTCACTGGGGGTCGGCACTGACCAGCTGCTCGGAGAGGGGGGCAGAGAGGCCCCGGAGCACTCCGAAGGAGGACGAGAGCTGAAGCTGTCGTCTGAGCTGTCCACTAGAAGCACGGGGCCCGGCGTGGATGTGTCTGTAGCGATCCTCTCCACAATGCTGGACAGGCAGTCCAAGCTGGAAATCACTGAGTTTTTACTCCTGGAATCTGTGAAGCAGGTGGTGACAGGAACATTTTGATTAATATCTTAATCTTCCATCCACTCATACAGTGAGGGAAATATAACAAAACAAGTCTTTTAGGAGATACTGTAGTAGGCTATATTAGGATACTATGTTCATATCAGTTAAGCAGGGCAAATCGGTTCAATTCTAGGCCTAGTATGTTTTGGTATGGGGTGCAGAATTTTTTTCCCCCATTCATTCATTCATTCATTCATTCATTCATTCATTCATTCATTCATTCATTCATTCATTCATTCATCATTCATTCGTTTTTTTCATTCATTTCATTTCATTTATTATATCGAATGAAATTAATAAATCATAAAAGTAATTAACTAAGGTTGGTAAAAAATGACATTTAGCTAGAGTCACTAGAAATTGGTGGCATATGATGATTTGTCAAAGGTTTGTCTTTATAGACTACTCTAGCTTTTTAGGCTATACATGCTGTAGGCCCTATACGTAACTCACCGTTTGATGTTTGGTTCATGTAGTAGTTCTCTTTTTTGATTGGACGAAGCTGAGGCCCACTGAAATCCATCTGTAATGAAGAAGATGAAAACACATGAACAAGCAGAACAATCAAACAGTCGTCCAGGGACCACCTGTGGCCCAGGTGGTCCGCTGGCTAAATGATGGAGAATTGGTTACTCCCCGTCTAAATAAATCTTGATGATGTCATCAAGATGTTTCACCATGTTCGTGGCTTTCTTCAGACCTCCATTTCTTGGGAACATAGAATGGGGGAACTTTTTTATCATGTCTACCCAACACCTCAAAGGTATATTAATGACATATTAGAATTAGAATGTTGAAATTGAAAATGAGGTGAATCCCCCTTTAATTCACAAGCGTGCACAGTTGAGAATGAGAAAAACATAAACACTGGATTACTATGGAATCTGGTACATACCATGCCATCGGAGCAGTTGGATCGCGGACTGGTGGACGCGTCCGACTCCCCGCCGCTGCTGCTGTAATGATCCGAGTAGTAGTTCTCTTCCTCCTGGCCCGGCTGTCCCCGCAGCAGCGCCTGCAGCGACTCGATGTAGCTGATGGCGTTGCGCAGGATGTCCACCTTGGGCAGCCGCTGGTTGGGGTTGGCGGAGGTGCAGCGCTTCAGGCTCTCGAAGGCCTCGTTCACCTTGGAGAGCCGCCGCCGCTCGCGCATGGTGGCCGCCTTCCTGCGGTCCTCGTGCGTGGATTTCCTCTTGCAGGCCTTGCAGGCCCACAGCAGGCACCGGCCGGCCTGGTGGTGCCCGCTCGGCGCCCTGACGTGCTCGTCCTGGTGGTGCTGTTGATGTTGATGCTGCTGCTGGTGCTGCTGCTGGTGGTGGTGGTGGTGTTGCTGTTGTTGGTGGTGGTTGTCCACCTCCACCTCTGTCTTTAACAGCATCAACCTCGGATCGAGGTCCTCGAAAAACTGCATGTCACCGATGTTGAAGACGTCGTTTAGGTCGTCCGTTGCCACAGGCGACATGATGGGGAAAGGCAGATCTGTCAACTCCATTGTGATCTTCTTTTTCTGTCCCACTGAAGACTTTAGTAGCCTTGATCCAAGACGTGGCCTATTATTGTTATTATTATGAGCGACTAAGTAACAATTAATTCTGCATAGCAAATTAGCAAAGCCCTAATTGTAGGCCTTCAGTGTAACAAACCCTCAAAGTGCTTGTTAGACCTGTATGTGTGTGCCCTGGGCCTTGCTGCTTGTTTTGCATGCTCACATTTTGAGTCGGGGGTCTTTATAAAGGGGCCTGTCAGGGGGCGTGGCGCGGCGCCGGCAAACTGTTATCCGAGAAGGCCAATATGACGTGCCAAAGTGCCAAAGGGAGACGTAAAGTAGTTTTATTATGACACAGTGACAGGGAATCAGCCCCGATGGGTACAGAATGATGAAGAGAAACCAGGACATTTTTTTTTTATCTCTGGCACTGTGGTTTCACTATGAATATTTGTAGGCTACTCTGTAAATATTTTTGATAAAATGTATGTGTCCTGCCTTCCAAGACCTACAGACTAGTATATATTAGACGGCTGGTAGCTAAGTAGAAATGCTTTTGACTGTCATCCAGTCCACTCATAGTTAACGGTCCATCTTTGTACTGATTTGTGCTTGAAATATATTAATAATTGAATATAATTAATATAATTCCCCGACTGTTCACCCCGATTTATCGATCAGTCGATCAATCAATCAATCAAAAAAAAAAAAATCCACTGTTGGTACCCTACATCAATATTAATTTCAGATAGTAGTGAATCTAAGTAGGTTAGGTTTGCGTACGCACGCACGCACGCACGCACGCACACACACACACACACACACACACACACACACACACACACACACACACACACACACACACACACACACACACACACACACCTAATACAGGTTACATAAGGGTCTTGTATGTGTTTAAATTCACAATACATCTCCCTTGAAGTGAGTAAGCTGTGTGTGAACTATTGTAAAAGGTGTGAACTAAACCCGTATAAGTCCCCACAGGGCTTGTTTCCATTAAGGTCCTGCATATTCAATGAATCCATGTGTATTAAACCCCTCTCAGTAAGGTATAATGACAGATTCCCTATTATTAGCTAGCTGTTTTAAAACCTACTTAAAAGTCTACTTTTATTTACTTGGTAATGTGATGGCTGATTTCTTTGCACATTGCATTTCTCATATGACGTTTTGGGCTCCATTTTCGTTACCATCTAAATTCTAAACCCCTTATCCTAAACCCCTTATCATTTTTTATTTTTATTTTTTACAATTTTGAAAAACTTTTTGGAATAGTTCAACATGCCACCTATTGACACATTGGGAGCTTGTGGACTGGCCGTTTAAACTATTGAAAAATGTTCTTTTTTAATGGTTTAAAAAGGCAAAGAAGTTAAGGGTTACGGGGTTTAGAGGTGACGAAAATGGAGCCCTTTGATTGTTGTTGTAGTTGTTGTTAAATTAATGGTGACATAATGGCCACAAGGGGGCAGCCAAGGAAATAGGCCTCCATGTCATTTTCAATGCTTCAAAAACATCAGAATATCAGTAAGCTTTTGTCTCTCTTAGATGACAGCCCAGGGTCATATAGCTGTTTTTAATTTGTCAAAATTATTCGTTTTCAAAACTTTTTTTTAGAATATCTCTAATGTATAATGTGTTCCTTTCGGTGGATTGAAAGAAAGGAAGGATACATTTCAGAGAGATGATCAAGGAGAGGACATTATGCATGCATGAGATGGATACAAGGTGTGACAAGTATTCCTATGCCTGTGATGATGAATGCATACCAAAGACAGGCCATAAAAGTAGCATGTGCATGTGTGTATGTGTGTGCACCATGCACAAATGCATGTGTGTGTGTGTGTGTGTGTGTGTGTGTGTGTGTGTGTGTGTGTGTGTGTGTGTGTGTGTGTGTGTGTGTGTGTGTGTGTGTGTTTGTGTGTGTGTGTTTGTGTACAGTATTTGTGCAAGCACAGTAGCCTATGTGATGTGAGTTATCCTGCAGGGAGGCGTGGCATGAAGCCTTCTAGAGAGGGAGAGAGTGATGTAGACATACAGTATGTTTTATCATGCCAAAAAAGCCAAATTGAATTGCTTTGCATTGCACTGCATTGAGAGAGAGAGAGAGAGAGAGAGAGAGAGAGAGCCTGCATGGGTGTGCATGCATGATGCGTGTGTGTGTGGTTGCTAGGCAGATGGTTTGGTGCTCAGTAAAATAAATGTTCATCCCTCTAACAGCTGCAGTGGTGAGGTGAGCTCAATCTACTAAAAAGACCCCAGTACTACTTTGGTTCAGTTGTGTATGCGACAGAAATACAGTATGGTATGGTATGGTATGGTATGGTATGGTATGGTATGGTATGGTATGGTATAGTATAGTATAGTATAGTATAGTATAGTATAGTATAGTATAGTATAGTATAGTATAGTATAGTATAGTATAGTATAGTATAGTATAGTACGTACCAATACGTATATGGTATATAGTAGTAGCCTATAATCTAAGACAGGATAGAAAAGTGCAATTTTAGACTTGTAACATTATGAAGTTCAAGCACTCAAAATACACTCAAATCCAAGACAACTGGGCTGGCTTGGATATCACAGTAGGATGGATGTCACTCTCATGAGTTAAATGAGCACTGAAGCTTTTACTGTGTGGAGGTCACCCAAGGCCCCCGGTGACACTAGTGGAAAAATGACTCCCTGTCACTTTCTGAGACCCAGTAGCAGCTGCAGCCAGCCATCCCAGAGACAGTGTGCCTGGACTTGTGCATGCGCACGAAACATTAAAGTGCGCATGTGCTTGCATGCAAGTCACCAATGCCCCATGCCCCAGGGGTGGATCTAGGCATGGGCATGGGGGGGGGCAATTCCCCCCTAAATGCCCAGTCTTCCCCACCAAACACGATGGCATGCAAAACAAAAAAAAATAAAGTGCTTTGCTTATACAGTATTTAAAATGATTTGAAACACTACTACTGCTACTAACTAACTACAGTTGTGGCACCACTCTAAACCAACAGCATTTCATCATTAAAAACAGAAAACTCTGAGTCAGACCTTCTACCTTCTATCCTATCTTTATGCATGCTGCGTGTCTGTTGCAACTTCAACAACAACTGAACTGTTATTATTGATGCTTAATTGCCTAATAAGAGTCCTGTAACCGAAAATGGTATGCCATTTTCTCCTTCCCCCCCAATTGGGAAATGTTACATCCGCCCCTGCAATGCCCACGTGGACATTTGCGTGTGTGCATGGGTGGGCACACATTCACTTTCCCTTGCGCACACTTGTATCGGCGCACACACACTGAAAATACCTGATCCAACAGGCTCACATGGTGGCCGTAAATCGCAATGTAACCATACACAACAGTCTGTAAATTAAGCATGTATACGTCTTAAAAGAATCTCTATGATCAGAACGTGAAGTCCTGCGCATGTGTTGGTGGGTGTGCTGTGCAAAGTGAAATCTAGTGGCCTTGTGTAATGATGATGCTCTCTTGCGGGCAGCTGCATATCCAGTATTCCAGACCATGCCGGTATAATGAGAACTTGAGGAGGCTTGCTTTGGCTTGATGCTGAAACATCTTGAGGTTTGCATGACTTGTTGTTGAAACCAAAATGTCACAGGGTTGACACATTGATATGATAACAGTTGTGTTACTTCTGCAAGTCACTCTGACCTGGTGGGTGACTACATGTATCTACACAGTGTAGGTAGGCAGTAGAGTCAGTGTTATAAACATATAAAACACAATGAATTGACAATGACAATGAATTGTTTACACATTTAGAGTTTGTGCAGCTGCTTATACATTGCTTTTCAAACTGCAAAGTATAAATGTCAATCATGTCGAATATACAGCCTTTTAGTTTGGCAAAACTGCAGCACTGCAGCAAAATGAGAAAGTTTATTAATAGACTTCAACATAGACTAGATACACTGCATATTCTCTGCAGAAAGATTATTCTACCATATATAAATGTGCATTTTGATGATGCACTGATCCTAATTGTAGTGGCTCTGTCAGCTTTCAAAACTCACTGATGCACTCAGACTTGGGCTGTACGCAGGACAAGAAAAAAACTTTGTCCACAAGTTGAACTCCTTTTTTGTTTGCATATTTACTTCATAATTCAAGTGTATTCAAAACAAACAGCTTCACTCTGTGGCATTCTCCTGGCTGGCCTGCAGGTAAAAGCTGTTTTTCCACCCAGGTGCATAACCATTCCCAATCACCCCAGCCTTGATATGTTACCTCAGTTGGGTCTATAGGGAGGTGTGCCCTTTGGAGTCAATTAGCCACTAATTCAGATAATTAATCAATTAAATTAAAATATCAAAATAATAAGCTCAAAACTGCATAGACTAAATAATAAACAGAAATCCTAATAATTCCATACAAAATCAGTTAAATGGCTGCTACACTAATTGATCATTTAGCGGTAACTCAGAGTGTAGAAGTGGAGTGAAGTTTTACACTATTGCTGTCTCACAATCAAGTTGAAACTGTTATGACTTCACACTAATTCCCTCAATCCATTTCCTTTTTACAAACTGGGGATAAAGGACCTAATTGTTTTGGGAGGTGAGAGTGAGTGAGGCATGCGCATAAACGTGGCTATCTTATCTTATCTTATACACATGTTATCCCCGGCGAGAAACAAAACAACACAAGATAAGAGTACATAAGATTGGTTAAACTGATTGAAGATTTTATCGTCAAAAGGATTAGACGCAATGTAGTTGAAGAGATTATTTCCTGAGAGTGTAAGCGTGTGTGTGTGTGTGTGTGCGCGTGCGCGCGTGCGTGCGTGTGTGTGTGTGTGTGTGTGTGTGTGTGTGTGTGTGATTGGGTAAGGGGGGGGGGGGGGGGGGGGGGGGGGGGGGGGGGTAAAGTCTACAAAATAACAATTTAAGGTGACTGTTATTTTTGTTATTATTCCCATGGTACATTCTCTCCATTTGACTTGACCTTTCTGAAAACACCCATTCCCTTCTTTCCCAAGCCTCCTTCTTCCTGACATGGTGGCGTTTTCATCAAACATGCCAGTTCATTTGGCCTCTCCTTTTGTCGCAGTCTGTTCGAAGCCGCGCTGGTGGATATGGCATCCCGTGGCTAATTACAGAATAACATCCTCAGATCAAACTTCCACCGACAGCTCAGCAACAACAGGCCCAGCACATTAAAGTCACTCACGGGTCGGTTTTTACACTCTCTAAGATGCATTAGCACTGAGTGTTAATTCAACTTTGTAAGGTTAATGCCACACAGAGGAGTGTAAAGATTGACAGGTAAAGGTCCATTTGGGAGGTTGAGTGTGATTGGAACATCCATACATAACAAAAGCCATCGCCCCACAGTCACTGTCACCTAATGGTTTCGCATGGGAATCTGCTGCTTCCCTAAACACAAGCAGAGCTGCGCCATCAGGAAGAAACCCTGCAAACTTTGCCAAATTATAAGAAAACAAAAATGTTTTTTCTTCCCATTTGTATTGAAACTACCTGACACACTAGAAAAAAAAATCAACCTGCAGAAACCAGATGACTCTCTACTTGGCCTTAAACAGATATACATGCAGAGTGTTGTGGTAATCCACCTCCCTCACAACACCTACCGAGGCGATCCTCAAGAGAAGACAAACTGTGCGCCCAACACCAAGATGTGTGGGCTGGTGGTGAGAGGAAAAGGATCTTCAATAGAATACAACCGCCATAAAGGCTGCCAATCACCTGCAATATGTGCACCAAGCTGATTGACTTCTTCTATAGCCATGCATTTTCATTTTCAGTTTTTGAGTGAGAGTAAGAGAAGAGACCGAGCTACACTCCTAACCATCCACTGTACCAAGACATCAGAGACATCAGAGACATATACTTCCCAAGGATCACAACCACCCATGGAGTTTGAAAACATGAGTCATGATAAACACCCATACCTATTGGGTGATGTACAAGAACATGCAAACACAGCATTGAGATTTTGCTGGAGGAGGATAGCAGATGGAAGACAACCACCTTAAATAATAACCAGTGTGTGTATTCTCGCATAAATTGAACTTGAACCTTCATATGTCGTCATTGTCATTGTTGTCTTGATTGAATCGTTGCACTGTTTTATTATGCGTTTCTTTCTGCTTTAATTGCCAATGTAAACGTATTGCTTCTCGTGCCAGTAAAGTCCTTTGAATTGAAAATGGTAAAATTGAGAGCGAGAGAGAGAGAGAGAGAGAGAGGAGAGAGAGAGAGAGAGAGAGAGAGAGAGAGAGAGAGAGAGAGAGAGAGAGAGAGGGGGGGGGGGGGGGGGGGAGAGAGGGGGAGGGAGAGAGAGGGGGGTGGATATACCTGACATTTGTCCCCAATCAGGAAGTATCCTAATGGTTTTATGACAGACAGGAGCAAATAGGGATAGCAGGTTCTATGTTTTAGCCATTAGAATTGACTTAACCAAAGACCCACCACCCACCACCCCCACCCCCTTCCAGGGTGGGTGGCAGGGGGGTGTTAGAGCGCTTGATGTGTGGGAGGACAGAAGCCAGGCATTAATGTATTCTCAAGGCTCCCTCTGGTTAGGTAAAGGAGGGAGGGAGGGAATGAAACAGGAAAAAACAACACAGCCCTAATGAGTAGCCCTGTTGTGCACCCAAATCACCTTGGAAATGCATGGTGACTGCTTGCTGCTGGAGATGCGTCCTGGCTTGTTCAATGCCAGCACTTGACCAAATGTGGATGATTCATCCCGATTCAAAGCCTTTAGTTTACACCTTATGTGACAGGAAAAGGGGCATTATAAATGGAAGTTTCCAACGAGCAATTGGCCTAGTGCTGTAGTGTCATAAAAATACATGCAAGAAAGCACAACAGTGCGTGTGTACACGGATGATATTTAAGCACATGGGAGCCCTCCCTGGACAGGTTATAAAAAGCTTGATACCAAAGGCCTACTGTAGTAATCCATCTGTCTCGGTCCTTGGAAATCTGCAGCGATGAGTGTGAACGGTAAGAATGCAATGACACCACCGCAGCCCTCTCTAAATTTAGCCTGGTGAGAGCAAATATCCGGTAATGTGTTATTAAAGTCTAGAAGCACTTTAGATTCATGTTTCACTTAGCTAAGTGACTAAAACCAGTTTTGTCCCCGCTGCTCTCACAACAACACAATCTATACCCCTTTTCTGGCTGGATTCAAGGGTAGATTCCATGTGAATACAGGGCTTGACACTAACACTTGCCCGCTTGCCCGGGGCAAGTAAAAAAAATGGTGGGGCAAGTGAAGACTGCTACCTGGTTGCCCGATCGGGCAAGTGTGCAACTTAGTCTTTCCCTGCTTTCTAGCTATCCACAATTCCAGGCTGGATTTGTGAAACAAAACAGGCAAATTAACACATCAAAATGACCATTAATCTTCACTACAGTGTAGACCTGCATGGGCTAATTAAGATGATGAATTTTAACTCTTGAGAGTGTAAAAATGAAACCAAATGGACCCGCAAGGGTCCATTTGGTTTCATTTTTACGTTCTCAAGAGTTACATCTGGTTAACCAACTTAACTGGGGACCACCTGGAACCTGGGGGGCAAGTGACCATGGCCTGAGGGCAAGTAGAACCTGACTTGCACTTGCCCGATGGGCAAGTGCCTCGGAGACCTTAGTGTCAACCCCTGGAATAATGTTTGTAAAAAAATATATACTGTACATACAGCCCTATTGTTGCCTCTTGGTCTGTGTCCAAACTAGTCAGTCCATGGCAGTTATCTACCTCTGTTAGTCACGGCCATTAGAGCGCATGCATCCAAGGGGTCAACACCAGAACGACAAGCAATAGGAAGCCATAATTCACATCACAGTGGGTGACCACCAGCCAGCACAATGCACCCCTTCTCCACACACTGACGCACTACACCTGTTAACTGACAAGTGGGCAAGTGAGTGTGTTTGTTTGTTTGTGTGTGTTTGTGTGTGTGTGTGTCCCTGCGTGCATGCACGCATGTGTGTAATAGTTGTTCATTGCCCAGATCAATTGTTGTTGCTAGATCCTGAAAAAAAAAAAAAAAAAAAAATCCCAGCACAATGTAACAAAAAAATGTCAAATAAATAATATAGCTAAAGAAAATAAAGGTAATGCTGACGAAACCTTTATTTTGATCACCTGATATTATAAAATAAGGTAACATTTCAAATGAGGGCACTCATTCACTTCACAATTTTAGTATACAACCTCAGCTCATTTTGCATTGCAACAATGGAGCAAATGTCTTTTCAACTGACATCCCATTGATCCCTGGTGCGACCTACAATACACATATCTGCCTTTGAAGCTGGATGCTAACTCTGTGTCTAATTAGTGTGCTATACATGTATAGCATCATCATTATTATTATTATATACAGTATACTATTTTTTTTTTTACACTTTTGAATAAGAATTTGAAGGCTTTCAGAAAATTCATGGATCTCATCTGTACTAGCCCTCTGTCCAGCCATGTTTACTGTAGTACCTCACAGGTGATTCAATGTCTGATTAGGCTAACCCAGGGGTCGGCAACCCAAGATGTTGAAAGAGCCATTTTCGACCCAAAATTAAATTCAAAATCTGTCTGGAGCCGCATTTTATTATTATTTTTTTCCTGAGAGTGTGCAAATGTGAACCAAATGGACCCTGGCGGGTCCATTTGGTTCCATTTGCACACTCTCAGAAAAAAGGTCCTCAAAGAAAAACCGTTAACATGGTGAAACCCAACCTTCTTTTCTAAAAAAAATAAATAAAGGAGTTTTACAGAACTACATTTCTAGTCCACACAACATTGTATATTAATGACATAGTAAACTGAGTAACTGTGTACCTTTGAAAATGGGTGGTTCAGATTGAAAGCTCCACCTCTGATAACTGCTGGGCTTTTTTGACATGGCCAAGTGCTACTTTAACTGGCAACTGTCAGACAGCGCAACGCGTTTTGGGTGACTGACTTGGGTGGGTATGTAATAATGCTACAGCCACTGAACCACTAGGGCTGTGTTCTGGAGCCGCATGCGGCTCCTGAGTGGCAGGTTGCTGACCCCTGGGCTAACCAGACCAATTGAAAGCCTAATCAGACATTGAATCAGCTGTGAGGTCCTAGACATGGCTGGTGGAGGCAGAAGGAGCCAACTCATTTTGCGTTCCGAAACGGCCGCAGTCGCAGTCGCAAAATGAGTTTGCTGGCTCTCGGTGGAGGACTACAGATGAGACCCATGAATTAGAACAGGGGTGGGCAATTATTTTTTCCAAGGGGCCAATTGAGATCCATAAAATATTGTGGAGGGCCAAGACTAAAGGCTGACCTAAAGTCTGCGTAATATTAATTTAATTTTCAAGATAAAAGTAAGAGTACGACCAACCATTTTGACACCAGGGACCTCTATTTATTCAATATTTGAGCAATGGACCACCATTTGATGACATTTTAGCCCCACAGACCCAAAAACTAAAAGATTTCGTTTGGTTTTCCCCACAATACCAGGCTGGATTTTACAAACAAAACAGGATCACATAGATCAAAAATGACCATTCTTTAACATTCTCTGATTGTGTAGACTTCAGACGATGAATATTTTTAACTCTTGAGAGTGTAAACATGAAACCAAATGGACCCGCAAGGGTCCATTTGGTTTCATTTTTACGCTCTCAAAGAGTTACATCTGGTTAACCAGCTTTCCATATCTAACTGGAACTCTTTCAAGGACCACTGGTGGTCCCCGGGCCGGTCAGAGTCAGCCAAAGGGCTGCATTTGGCCTCCGGGCCGCATAATGCCCAGGTATGAATTAGACTAAGATATCTCAGTTTTGATATTCTGGATATCCGTATTGACGACCCTGTGCTAATTATTCTAAACATATCAGACTCCATTTCTATATTGATGAGAAAACAGATGAAACTTTTCTCATCTGCTCTGATTACAGCAATAGAAAAAAACGTATTCTAAGACACTGGAAAAAAAAAGAGGAGGCTCCTACATTTAAACTAAATCACATGGCCAGCACACTACATCTAGAGAGAATAATGTATTTCTAGATGTGTCTGCCCCTCATCCATTACTTGACCAGAAAAAAAGAAACAATTCTGTATTTTTTGTGTCAATAAAACCCCATTTGACAAAAAAAAATGTTTTTACATTTGTCATCTTGCCAACCCTATTTTGTCACTGATAGCCTATATATAGACAGTATTGTACCCTACTGGTTCACCTGCTACTGCCAGTGACAGGACATAGCACCTCTGTCCTATTCCTCCTGCTCCACACCCCCCACTGACATGCACCGGCCCAGCCTGTTGGAGACCCTGGTACGGTGACAAACAGCCTGGTTACCCTCCCTCAATCCCAGTTGTGCATACGTGTGTGTGTGTGTGTGTGTGTGTGTGTGGGGGGGGGGGGGGGGGTCACCATTTATTCAGCATTTGAGCCATGGACCACCATTTGATTACATTTTTTTCACCCCAAAAAACTAAAGAATTATTTTGGTTTTGTCCACAATTCAGGGCTGATCAGATTCTAGTTTCTGATGCTTTTCACAAATCTTCAAAAATAGCAGAACTACAAGCTCATATCGCGCCACTCGGTGGCGCGATATGAGCTTGTAGATCTGCTATTTTTCAACAGATAAAACACCAAAACGCGTTCAGTACACAATGGGTTAATTAGGTGATGCTGATTCAGACGATGAATATTTTAAAAATGAAACCAAATGGACTCGCAAGGGTCCAT
The DNA here is from genome assembly GCA_039105355.1 of Benthosema pterotum. Taxonomy (NCBI): domain Eukaryota; kingdom Metazoa; phylum Chordata; class Actinopteri; order Myctophiformes; family Myctophidae; genus Benthosema; species Benthosema pterotum. The sequence continues at coordinate 4,720,274 of CM076966.1, forward strand.
TTGGTTTCATTTTTACACTCTCTCAAGAGTTACATCCGGTTAACCGACTTCACGTCATTTAGCCTGGGGACCACCTGAAACCCTCTCAAGGACCACTGGTGGTCCCCGGACCACCTGTTGAAAACCCTTGGGTTAAGAGATAAGGTGCATGCACCTAGCAGCGGTATATGCTGCTCATGTGCATAGACATCATTACTGCAAGAACAATATCAGGGCATATTGGTGTTCAACACTCTTATTACTGGACATAGTCCACAAAGGGTTCTCTTATAGTCGTCCAACCCACAAAGGGTTACTTTACTGCAGGGATGTCAAACTCAAGGCACAGGGGGCAAATCAGGCCCCTGAAAGAATTATCTTCGGCCCGCGGGATGATATTTAATTACTATTACTAAACTGACCATTATTGCACACACCATGATATAAAATGAATACAGCTACCGTATTTTCCGCACTATAAGGCGCACCGGATTATAAGGCGCACCTTTTAAAACTGTTTTCATATATAAGGCGCACTGGATTATAAGGCGCAGAGAATAGAAGCTACTAAAGTTAACACAGAATAGAACCACCTGCAGTCAAACAATCCATATATACAAGGCGCACTGGATTATAAGGCGCACTGTGGATTTTTGAGAAAATTAAAGGCTTTTAAGTGCGCCTTATAGTCCGGAAAATACGGTAAATGTTTTACTTTTGCAACTCAATTGATTTACTTTCTCATGTTATTATGAAAGCATGTGCGTGGTTAAGGAAACTGAACATTTTTAAGGATTTCTTTTTGTGTGTTTTCATGATCATCCTCATAAACCGGTGCCCATGTGTCAAAACTCCAGCTCTTGACTAGTACTATATTTTCTATTTTTACCCGCTGTGAATTTTAGTTTGACATCCATGCTTTACTGCAGGGATTTTCAACAGGTGGTCCGGGGACCACCAGTGGTCCCTGAGAGGGTTCCAGGTGGTCCCCAGCTAAGTTGGTTAACCAGATGTAACTCTTGAGAGTGTAAAAATGAAACCAAATGGACCCTGGCGGGTCCATTTGGTTTCATTTTTATACTCTCAAGAGTTAAAATATTCATCATCTGAATTGGCCCAAGTCTACACAAATAGAAGACGGACAAAAGCAAAAGAAATCTTTAGTTTTGGGATCTGTGGGGCTAAAATGTCCTGTGGTGGTGGTCCGTGGCTCAAATTCCAAATGAATGGTGGGCCCTGGCATCAAAAAGGTTGAAAAGCCCTGCTTTACTGGTATAGTCCATGAAGTCGCAGGTCGATGGGGAAAGCAAAAGGACGTTGTTCAGTGACAGTCTTATAAGGTATTATTTATTGTTTATCAAATGGATCTGACACCGGGGTGACAGCTGGGTTTCATATAGCCCATAATAACCCTGCCATAACCCTGGTGGAATCTGTTCATAAACCTCTACGTCTGCAGGTCATGTAGGGTTTGTGACTGGGGTGGTGCCAGGCTGTGCTAGATGATGCTTTGAGCGCCTTCGACTATACCAGGGGTCAGCAACCTGCGGCTCAGGAGCCGCATGCGGCTCTAGAAAACAGCCCTAGTGGCTCCATGGATGTAGCATTATTACATACACACACTGGGGTGATCCACACCAAAATAATATAAACATTTCAGTCACCTAAAACGCGTTGCGCTGTCTGACAGTTGCCAGTTAAAGTAGCACTTGTTGGCCATGTCAAAAAAGTTATCAGAGAAGGAGCGTTCAATCTGAACCACCCATTTTCAAAGGTTTACTCACTTTACTATGTCATTAATATACCTTAGAGATGTTGTGTGGACTACAAATGGAGTTCTGTAAAACTCCTTTATTTTTTTTAGAAACTCCATTTCTGAAGAAAGGTTGTGTTTCACCATGTTAATGATTTTTCTTTGAGGACCTTTTTTCTGAGAGTGTGCAAATGGAACCAAATGGACCCGCCAGGGTCCATTTGGTTCACATTTGCACACTCTCAGGAAAAAAAATAATAATAAAATGCGGCTCCAGACAGATTTTGAATCTAATGTTGGGTCGAAAATGGCTCTTTCAACATCTTGGGTTGCCGACCCCTGGACTATATACACGCCTTCTTGTACACCAGGGGTGCCCACACTTTTTTTGACTTGAGAGCTACTTTCAAAATGACCGGCTCAACAAGATCTACACATCAAAAATGTGATTGTTACATTACTGGAAATCCATTTCAAGGCCCCCTAGAAAGTTTGAGCTTTTAAATAATGGTGATGGTGTTTACTTTTATAGTGTTTAAGAATAATGCACTGAAAATGAAAAATAGGGGGAGAGAACTGGAAGGTTTTCTTGTATATGCTACTACTGACGTTTGAAAACAGTATCTGGGGTTTGAGTTGACAGTTTTTAATGTTGAGTTTAGTCTCTTGCACCCAAAACTAAGAACTTTTTTGTCCAAAATTGGGAAAGAGAACAGGCAAAACGTTGGCCAAAATAACAATTATTCTCAATGATTTATTTTTGTAATTGCATGGACTCTTGAGAATGTAACTCTTGAGAGCGTAAAACGAAGCCAAATGGACCCGTAAGGGTCCATTTGGTTTCGTTTTAACGCTCTCAAGAGTTACAGATCTATGGGGACTGTCGTCATCTACCTGCATGGTCTGTGTGATCTACTTTTGTTGTACATTTTCTGCACATGCACGTGCATGTGCATGTGTATGTGTATGTGTGTGTGTTCTACTTGAAAATAACGCTGATTGAAAGGGAAGTGTGAATGTAAAACTTTAAAAGTTTGAATTGAAGACAAAGGTCAGTTAAAGTTGAAGTGTTGATGGATATGATAGCAAGAGATGAGGGCAAAGGACTCAATCAGGGTTGGTGTGTGTGTGCTGGTATGGGGGAAAAGTGGAGGCCAGGCTGCAGCTGTTGCGACAGGATTAAGAAGGTAAGCCTTGGTGTTTCACTTCAAAATGATTCCTGCCATATCCTCACCCTCACAACAAACCACTACAGAACACAGAAGGTATTTAAGATACATTAACAGTTCACAACCCCCTAGTCCCTATCCAAACTCAAAACTACGTTGTAGACGAATTCTTATTCTCAAAATATAAGTGAACATAGTTTAATTCTTTTAATACTGTGTCTTGATAGAAGAATCCGCTTCCCTCTCCTTTCTCTATAGGCTACCTGATGATTCTATTGAACTTTATTCCAATGTCCAATTTCGTATTGTATTAGTCTACTGTATATGCATTCGTTTATAAATCAATCAGTGAGTGAGTGAGTCAGTTGTGTATAGTTATACTAACTCAAACTACAGTACTTCACACCTATCATCACACATCTACAGTATCTATTGTCCTGATCTTGGCTTGATACTGTACCATTTAATGTTTGGTGGCCAGAAATGTAAAAGTGAGCCTTTTCTAACTTTTGACAGGAAAAATATCCACATATATGTACGTCAGCATCATCATTTCAGAGATTTGTGATATTTATTGCAAGAATGCCACTTGAAAGTAACCCAAGGTTTTGCCTTTCATCATCTTGTGTCTCAGACATATTGTCATGCTCATAAAAAAAATAAATACTTCCTCAGAACACACTGAGCCCCGGGCCAGGATCAGGTTTCAGTGGCGCTTTGAGGTTGGCATGACAGCTACACTGGCATCTCATGATGACATGAGTGAGTGGGGCACCCCCTGATGCCCATTACGATGACAATGACAGTCCTGCCAGATGCCCCTGCGTCACTCTGTGTCCCGCCGCGTGCCTCGGGTCGTTCTGTGGCCTTCTCAGTCCAGTGTTGCCAACTGCCAAAATCCAAAATGCACTAGTGGCACTTCCAAAATGCACTAGAATGCGCTAGATGCTTGCCTGGAAGGCAATATGACCATTAAATGACCATTAATCTTCTACATTCTCTAGTTGTGTAGACTTGGGCTAACACACATGATGAATATTTTAACTCTTGAGAGCGTAAAAATGAAACCAAATGGACCCGTAAGGGTCCATTTGGTTTCATTTTTACGCTCTCAAAGAGTTACATCTGGTTAACCAACTATCCATCATTTAGCCTGGGGACCACTGGTTGAAAACCACTGTCATAGGAGGAGAAATGGTCAAAAATGACGGTTTTATCTCTGGCGCCTGTCAATCAATTTCACCCCAACTCACCAGCCAAAAAGCACCAGATTTTCCGCCAGGAGTTTTTCACAAATTTTGGCGCTAGGGGGGTCTGAAAAAGCGCTAAATATAGCGACAAATGCGCCAAGTTGGCAACACTGTCTCAGTCACGCAGCGTGGTCTTAGAAAGACATGGTGTCAGAGGACATGCCTGAAACCATTCCAGGAAAACAGTTACCCAACGTCGCTGCGTACACGTCTGTCCTTTGCATGTCTCAAGAGCCGATTGTGTATGGTACTTGGTTTGGTGCTCGAAATAAGGCCCGGGGGTGGGGATGGGTAGGAATGAATGAAATTTGGATTAACTGCGTTGGAGATTTACGGTTACAATTCAAGCACAGCTCAACACAAGACTGATCACTGTGAGTGGACCAGTTAAAGCATTATGTGCATTGTGCAAATCTGAGCCAGAATGCAGGCTGGCTAGATCAGACTATCTCTCCTATGGTATCTCTACCAACATCAATGCAGCATGGAATGTCATGCAAAATCCAATCCGATGAGTCAACAAAGCATTTTTGGGTCTTTGGGTTGGGTGGTGAGAGGCAAAAATCTCATTAAAACGGTGGTCTGTGGCTCAAATGCCAAATAAATAATGGATGCTATGAAAAGGGTGTTGTGTTTTCCACAGCATTCTGTGGATCCGTACTATAAGTTATACATGTATTAATGTAGTTGTCAAAGATGTTAACTATCTTCAAGGCATGAGAATTCCAAGAGGCTTCAGTCACTATTTGATGCAAGATTATATAGTGAGTCTCGATTATGAGCAGAAAGAGTGGATTTTTTTTATTCTGCTCTTTTTTCCGCCCATGTATAAAGCATTGTGTCAATTCAAAAATACATATGATATCTTACTACCCCTGTGTCTCAGCCATATAAAGGCAGGTTCAGTGCATCACAGGAGCGTAGGAGAGTACAAGATCAAAATACGTTGTACTTATTTCAGTTACCGGTACCTGAATTGAAAAATAAAAAATAAAATAGTGGCAATCTCTGGTGGTGGGCTGCTGGTCCTATTAAATTCAGCACACCACATTATTGGGTGGAACACCAGCGATGCACAATATCAAGTTCAAAGTCAGTCAGTTGAATGGTGCCCAGTCAGTTGAATGGTGCATATGCACATGCACATTCACATTCACATGCGTGCGCGCACACACGCACACACCACCCCCCCCCCCCCACACACACACACACACACACCCCCCCACACACACACACACACACACGCTTGCTTTTATCTTGAAAACACATGGACAACTATATTACTATTGCTGTAAAAATATGTATAAGCTACTAAGCTAAGTTGACACCGTTAAAACTTTAATGGATGCATATGCATGTGTTTTATGAGGAAATATTTATTGAAAACACAAATGTACATTTGTATGGTACAAATTCAGTTCGACCCTGCTATGCTGTTCAAAAGACAAAAATCAATACAACAGTAATGGATTTAGATAAATCAAACAGGCTCTGACCCAAAAATAATAATACATGCATCCTTCTAAAAAAACATACAACAAACAAGTTACCAAGTTCACCAAGTCATTCAAGTGAGTAACTTGTTGCTTAACCCACAATTTATATGAAATTTGATCATGAAATAAAAAAGTTAAATAAATGAACTTGTGACTTGTATTGTCAGTGTAATCCAGGTTTAGTGCTCTGGGGTTTAATCAATTCAAGGCCAAACATTAAGGGCTAAATGCTCTCTGGCAACACTGTTGCTGAGAAAATTAAAAGGGCTTCTGCTAGATTGTTGTCAAATAAATAAATAAAGTGCTCCACATAGAGTTTATCCAGAATAATTTTAGCAATACCTTCACTACCGTTGATTACGTATATTTATATAATAAAATTAATATTAATATTTCTTCCTAAAAAGTCTCTATAGAATGTAATAAAGAGAAAAAAATATTTCAACAAAGACTTGTGGGAATGCACGTATTTACAAACAAGGCACAACAATGAAGAATTGTGGGTAAATATTTGTTTCTAAAAAAAAAAAATACACAACATAAATATGGACTGAGGGGAGGTGATGACTGAAGAGGATCACATCACATCTCTGTTTCACTTTGTCATTTGATCTCCAGCTCTGAGGGTTTTACTCCCAGATAAATAGTCAATCTGAATAAGCAATCGATTGGTAGTTTAGCCTTTAAGGGACATTTCACCATTTTTGCAAGGAAATATGTTAATGACATTTAGAAGACCCGGAACACTTTCCTGGGGTCTTTATGTGTGTATGTGGCTTTAGATTTTAAATTTTAGAAGTGAGTCCAGTGTCTCTGATGTCATCGACAGTCACTCCTGGACTACAATTCCCATAATGCTCCCCTTATCCTTGTAGATAGGGGGAGACAACATGTAGTCCAGGAAGTATTGAAGTGTCGATGACATCAGACACTGGGCTCACAGGCCAAAATCTGAAATATCTAAAGCCACATATTACACACATAAATGTCCCAAGGAAAAGTGTTCTAAATCTTCTAAATGTCAGTAACATATTGTTGGATATTGTTTCAACATATAATGTTGAAATGTCCCTTTAACAGGGCTATGAGGGACGACGGTTGCCTTCCTAACAGTAGGTACAGTTATGTTCCCTTATAAGTAACTAACCCCAAGTAGACAAACTTTCGGTGGTTGAACTACCTCCAGTCACTCCTCAGACACTTTCTCTTTCCCCCTCCCCGGATGTGTGAAAAAAACAACAACAAATAACTGTGTTATTTGTTTTATCGTTACTTATTATTTACTAATAAGTAACGAGCTATGAATGATTCAAAGATCACCCTTTGGTTTGCTCCACCGTGCTTGTTCAAGAGACATGAACTCTATGATTGTGTGTATAAAGTCTGTCATGTCTTGTGTATGTATACACAATAATATCCTCAGAGTGGATTCAACATGGACTGGAAACCACAGACCACGGACCGGATCAGAGCTACACGACCACTATATGTCCAAATGTGTCTGTGGGGATTGTTTACTTGTATAACAAACAAGATAAAATAGACCAACTTCAAATGCATAACTCGCAACACCTGAAATCCCTGGCCTATAGTTCATTTTAATTAAATTGTGATATTACCAAATATCAAATATCCCAAGAGGAAAGGCAAGCATTTACTTCAGTCTGACCTAGCCTCGATACCCAGGCTTTCATTTCCATCCGTGCTGCGCAAAAAAGTGAAAGCCTGGACTAAATCATTGGCCACCGTGGCCTAGAAGAGGAGGGGCCAGGGTTTGTATGACAGATTGGAGATCCAATCAGGGTAACCCTCTGAGTCGGTCCCCGCCTCTCTAGGGCAAAAATGCTTTCGGTTTAGCTCAGACCGAGTCTGACCAAAAGCAGGGAAAACAAACAATGATTGGCCAAAGTGGAGATATCAAAAGCATCGACATGTATTCCACCACCCCATTCCCCCTGCAAATCCATCCCTGTTTATTAGAGTGAGTGTGTCTGTGTGTGGGACTGTGTGACTAGGAACACGGGCAGAAGAGTCTGTTTATTTGGTGTGTATCTGTGTGTGTGTGTGTGTGTGTGTGTGTGTGTGTGTGTGTGTGTGTGTGTGTGTGTGTGTGTGTGTGTGTGTGTGTGTGTGTTACTATGACTAGCTCCACTGACAGGAGCATTCTGTGGGTTCCTGGATGGAGTAGCTGACCCAGGTGGAGTTCCCGCTGCAGTAGAGCTGCACAGAGCGCCGCTGCAGTCCCATCTCCCTGCAGCACTTGCAGAAGCGGGCGTACGTGTTGATGTTGTAGTTGTAGATGCTGGCCGACGGACACTTGCCGTCGCACGACACAATGTTCACCTGCAACGAACGAGCGCTCATTGAAATTTACGACGACCTACACACACACACTTCCAAGCCGAGTGTAGTGTTTTTTGTAACTGAATGCAATTTCATTAGGGTGAATTTGAGATGATCTGCCGTCTTATGAGACGGCAGGTCATGTGTCCAACCATGGGTTGGACACTTTCCGATCGGCTCATTCATTCCAATGTAAATATCATAGGCATTACAACTTAAAGGGGTACTCCACTTTCAGGCCTTGTTGAAACCCATCATAACTTAAAACTCCATTTTAACCATGACAGATTATTCAAAAACAACCAATCTTTTTTCTAGTGAGTGAAATTGTCCTCGGAATACGTGAGAGGACCGTGGAATTTCATTTGCAGTTTTTATTTATTTTTAAAATATTGTATTGGAGAATGTAGCCGCCTCCATATTTGGGAAGGCCTACCCAAATGAATAAAACAATATTTTAAAAATAAATAAAAACTGTAAATGAAATTCCACGGCCCTCTCACATATTCCGAGGACAATATCAGTCACCAGAAAAAAGATGGGTTGTTTTCGAATAATCTGTCATAGTTAAAATGGAGTTTTAAGTTATAATGGGTTTCTATGGGAAGGAGCTGGGGGTGCTAAAATGAACATCAAATATCTAAATACTGAAAGGAGTAACTTAGAAACTGTCTGGTGTGTTAACATAAGGCTCAATAGACCATAAAATGACCAAAAGTTTTTTTGAAAGTGGAGTACCCCTTTAAATACTGGTTAATTTTTGGAACCAGTCCTACCAAATCACATCAACAAGGCCTGCCACATGTGCTGGAAAAATATGTGCGTGGCATTATTTTTTTTTTAAACAAAGTTTTATCATTTAGGAGAACTACTGGTGGAGAGGTTTGTCTCTCACATGTTATGTTTAGCTGTGATTGGACTGTAGTAGTTTGGGGAGGGGCTTACTGAAAAGGTCTATTAAAATAATACACTGTATGTGACATACCGGCCTGTTACTGCGACAGTCATTCTTTCGGATTGTCATCCTCACTGTCACCTTCTGACATGACTTGCCATCTTCTTTACCTGTTCACACAACATAACAAAACCCAAATTGAAATGGTGGGAGACATTAAACTATGGGAAAGAATGTTTAAAAAGAAAAAAAAAAAAAAACTCCAGACTTTACTGAGAGCCTGGAAGACAAAGCAGGCTCTTGCAAATACATGCAGGGGTTTCCAAGTGGTTGCTTGTTTTTAGTAGAAGGATGAGATTAGGCAACAGCATGGCAGAAAGCAAAGGTTATAAGTCGTGAATAATCCATTTGTGCAGGATGTGTTATTTAATTGATTCTGTGATGTCATAGTTCCGTCCATGTTGAATGTGTTTGTGGATTATGGTAATGGAGCCACTGGAGGTTGTGTCAATTAACAAGAAGGCGATCAAGGCGATTGATTTTCTAAGAAGAATCACTATTTTGTCATTTGTTATTGTCTTTTAAAGTATTTCAAAACCTGACTTTGAGGTTTAGAAGATGCAATCTTATGGGAAATCAAACACTATATAAATAAACTGCTATGTTTATGTATGATGACAAATGTGAACAGACATGTACTGACATTGGTATGATGATCCTTTTTTAGATCTGAAGAGCAGAGCCCTTTAAAGGGGTAGTTCAGCTCAAACAAAATTACTATTTCTCTATCAATTACACACCATGTGAAACCTTGAGGTTCAAGCAGATTTTTTATGGGAAAATTAATTGGAAATTTTGTTCTGGCACGATCGAATTATTGGCTTAGCAATGTGACAAAAACTAAAAACTGAATGAAAAACAATCACACAAACGTGTGGACTGTGTGCTGCTTTTTGTACTCTGTATTGCCAAAACAGCGTCCCCTATTGGTACACTAAACAGTGCACGGTGTACAGGTAGATGTACATAAGGTCAGCTGGGCCTTGGGAGTGGTTATGCCTCTCAAAAGCACCTTTGGGTGAACTACTCCTTTAAGTTTGCCAAGTGGAAGCTGAAGAACAACAACAATGCCCTAGAGAAGACATCCACCTCACGTCATATGAGGAGGACACAAGAGATCTGTGGAATATGTGGCTGAGAAGTTAAAGTAATTCACATTGGACTGTAAATGAGTCCTCTAAATGAACAAAATAATACAAAATAAACTTATGAATAGCAGCTAGCAATTGTAGAATTCTTCCTGCTGTCCATCACACATCCGATCAGTCCAGGCAACAGAAAACATTTTTGACAGCAGCTAAAGCAGGCGCATAACGTGAAAAAACGTGGCATAACTGTCATTCTTCATGCAGACATTCTTTGTACTGGTCTGCTACACACACACACAACAAAACACCTTTCCACACCAATTCGTTTACTTGAAATGTTTCTGAGGCCGTGCTGCAGGCATGCAGTAAAAAAAACAAATCAAACAAACAATGGAACCTCTACAGTAGTGTAGTATACCATATTCCCAAAGCAAATGACAGATCCCAACACCAAGGCCCACATCAGTAGCTGCTACTGTACACGCATGCAGACATCTACAATGGAAACTACTTGGCCACTACCAACAGTACATTGTTGGCAATCAACAATGCACTGCCCTGACAGCTGTGCAAAATGGGGAAAGAGTTTAGCCATGTCATGTATGTGGTCCACAGAGAGAGGGAGTGGGGTCTTAGGGATGGGGTGGACTATTTCTTAATGGGTAAAGAACATCTTTTAAAGTTATATAAATGTTGACGCTGGTTGTTACTTATAGCATCTCGCTTTGGAGGGAAGTACATTGTTGGATATCAACAATGGTGCTGGCAAGGCTTAGATTTTGCAGTTTGTTTTCTGTTTCAGTTTCTTTCTCTTTTTTTATTGTTTCTTTTTGTTTTTAGTTTCAAGCCATGTTCGGTACCTCGTTCACAGTTTGTGTTAACTGTGGGTGTCATTGGACTAACTGGGAAAGGGAAGAGGAGAGAGTATCCAGTACCTGGTAAGGGATTGGGTACACGAGGGTGAGCAACATTAAACCACAAAACCCACATGCATGTCATCTTATGCTTTTCAATGAAGGATTCTAGCACCGGATTCTATTTGCTTTTGCACACATCATAGAAGCACAATCCTCAATATCTTTCAATGTTACTTTTAGATGAATAAAATCATATATCTCATAGTTCCTTCTCACTGAAAAGCATGCCAAAGGTTCCTACAAGTGTCATTGCACATTACACAGTATTGACACATATTCTGAAGCTGACTTTGTAACACAAGAACACTTTGGTAAAAATGGAACAATGCCGCTATAGTTCTCCCGGATAAACCCCTTGTTCACACCTAATCCGTTGAGTGTGTTCAGGTAAAGTCAAATGGACAGAATTAACCATGTTCAATTTGGATTCAAGTTAAAATATTATTATTGACTTCTTAGATGCCAGGGGGAGTTTGGTACAGTAGATGTGCAACATGCGCACAAAATAATAGTTCTCGTTGTTTGTTAAATCTCGAGATCTCAGCTCAAGCTAAATGTGCAAAGGTAAATGAATCTTGTTTTCTTGGGCACAGCTAAAGGAGAGTTAAACAGTGTTTGCTAAATCATTACAGATGAATTGTGTTGCTATGGGTATTGGAATACTCTTCTGAGTTGATAATGTGTAGGCTAGGCATACAATGAAATAAAAGTTTGAGGTAAATATTTTTAGATTTTCTTAAGTTACGAATATATTTGATAAATAAACAAATGTGAAGTATGTGAAGTAGTGAAGAATGTAATAATAGAAATGTAATAATAGAAATTGACAATCATTCCAAATGTCATCTCTACATATGAGATAGAAATACATTACGGATTAGGTGTGAGCCCCCCTTTAAAGCAAACAAAAATATCTTAATAGCCAAGATTTACAAAGTTCCAAAAATGTGCATGACTGAAGGGCAGACATGTATTTCGTAAGAACACATGTTAAAGCAGCGGTGAAGAGGTTTCTATTGTAGCTACAGTACAGTACAGTCTTATACAGACACTTCTCAGTCACTTACATATCTTGCAGCATCCGTCCATGTAACTTACTATAGTCCCAGCAACCTGAGTCAAGACAACAGTCATAATAAGGTTATAAAGAGTTGTCTGTTTTGAACATGCATTACGATTATTGTATTAATAAAAATACAAAACAATGAAAACAATCTCAGCAAAGTCTTGTACAACGTAGTTGTGCTATTTTTTTTGCCATATGGCAATAAAGGCCCTGACACATAGAAAGTGTCAGAGACTTGTGTTAAGAAATGCACCCAGTACTTTTAATTGCTGTAGGCACACTGGAGGCGACAAGTGGGTGCTTTTAAAACCTATTGACGTGTCTTAAGAACACAGCTATATTTTTTGAGTGTGGATACAGGGAACAGATCATAAAAAAACATGTGTATAATGGCAGAACACCTGCTTGCATTTGTTCAACTGGGATTTCACTAGTTTGACCAACCAGTTGATGTAAATTGACATGTGTGTTTATGTAACAGAGGTGGCAGTGGCTCAGGGTTTAGAGTCATTGGATGGTAACAGCAAGGTTTAGTGTCATTGTGCCCCTGAGCAAGACACTTAACAACTAATTGCTCCCGATGTGCTAGTCAGTACCTTGCATGGTTTCTTCTGCCATCGGTGTGTGAATGGGTAAATGGGATCTACTATCTGTGTGTGTGTGTGTGTGTGTGTGTGTGTGTGTGTGTGTGTGTGTGTGTGTGTGTGTGTGTGTGTGTGTGCATGTGCGTGTGCGTGCATGCGTGTGCATGCAATGCATGTGTGCTGACCTTCATGCACTCTGTCTCATTGAAGGGAGGGCAGCTGTAGGGGTAGCTGATAAGCGTGGGCCCGGCTCGAGTGTCTGAGCAGTCGTACCTCATGCAGTTAGACACCCAGGTCTTCCCAGGCTGCAAACGCAGAGAAACAACACCAAATATGAAACGTTTTGTGTCTCAAAAATCTGTTATTTTTCCCTAGCTCATCCCACCCTTCCAACACTCTCTTCTTTCCTTAAAATAGTTAAGAATGATTTCTAACAGTATGGCTGACCTTCTGTTCCTATATTTATCTAGCCTGGCTTCCCCACACGAAGACTCTGGGCCCAGGGTAATATTTATCGTTATGTCCATGATTTTATGCATAGTCTGTGTATGGTATTGTGTCTGATATGTAAGGGATAATAACACTTGACAATTTGTTTCAAACAAATCACCGGTTCGAAGGATGTTATCCCGCTTATTACATAGCTTAATACTGGTCCGGTACATTAATAAATAAGATGACTTAATACATTAGTAAATAAGACAGTTGACAAAAATAGTACATAACAAGGCTGCTTTATTTATCTGCATTTGCAAGAGGTCTGTTGTTGAGCGGAGCGGTCCGTTGTTGTCGTGGACATATGAAACCGCTCACGTGACCAGATCGCTGGCTTCTGATTGGAGCTTTCATTCAATAAGTAGTGTTATGACATACACAGTAACAGGAAAGCACTTGTTTTCTCTTCTGCCTGTGAAGCACTTGTGTATTCTCTGTATGACAGGTGCTACATGCTAAATACAGCTTTTTATTATTATTATTATTATTATTCCTTTCTACCTTGTGCAGCAGTGTCGTTCCATTCTCAGTCACTTGCAAACAGGAGATGTTCCTACAGACGCCACAGCAGGTCTGCTGGTCTCTGGGCGGGATGTACACCTGATTCTGAAAAAGACAACACAAAGACACCACATCCATACAGACTCTCAATTTTTTACTGTTTCTTTTTTTATCCTAACACACGTCAAATAAAACCAATGCCCAAATTTACGAGTGTGCTGCTTCTTTCAGAGCGTACCGGCTGGCAGGACGCAGAGCAGTTGAGGCTGCTGGAGCGTATGACGTAGTATCCGCTGACGGGGTCCTGAGTGCGGGTACACTGAGTCGTGTGGCAAAGACCGTCCTCTCGGTGCTCCGCCAGGGTCTGTCCGGGACGCATCACGCCCACCGCGCTGTCCAGGCACACGGCGTCGCGCACTGCACACACACACACACACACACACCCACACACACACACACACACACACACACACACACACACACACACGGAAAGAAAACAGGTCAGACAGTTTGGGTTAATTTAGGATGACTCAGAATATCTTGATGTCATATTCCAATGCAGGATAGCTGATACGACAGTACATGTAATGTGGTCCCTCTGGAGTGAGGCTATGAATACAGTGGCATCAGGCGAATACTTGGGTTATTTAAAATAGACTTAAAAATATGTTATAGCAGGGAAAAAACGTAACAGAGAGCCAAATATTAGGGCATTGGAATGCTGAACTCTCTGAACTCTGTCAGTCACAATGTGAGACAGACAGACAGACAGACAGACAGACAGACAGACAGACAGACAGACAGACAGACAGACAGACAGACAGACAGACAGACAGACAGACAGACAGACAGACAGACAGACAGACAGGGGCTCAATTTGTGGGGCACCTGAAAAGTCTTGGAAGTGATGGACTGTCCTACGTAAAGAGGGGCCTCTGGTCACCCTCAGAACAATACGCAACAAACGCAGTGAAAGCAGAAGAGAACTAGTTACAGAGGACGTAAACGAGATTGAAAGAAAATACAATGAGACATTGGAAAGAAAATAAAATGAAACAATGTAATTGCATGAAGAAATATAGTAAATGACAGACGAGAGATGCACAAGTGAGAAACCAGCGACGCAAACGCACAAATACTTACCACATTTGTATCTTTTACAAGCACACTGGTTCTGCGGGTCCGACGTGGCTGCTCTGTCCAGTTGTGTCGTTTCTCCCTTCATTACAACAGTGAAAACACGTAAATCAAATTGGCATGAAACAGTACACCTTCATCACAACACGTTCTATCAACAAAAATCCAGATGTGTTTTCGGCTGCGTCTGTATCATCTATTTCAGCAGAACCTACCAGGGAACATTTAGGATTGGCAATCTTCTCACAGGCGCACTCTGGGAACACATAGAGAACATATTTACTGAGAACACTGGCGCAGTGACACACGGCCACTGTCACTCTCTTTACTACACTGCATGTTCAAACTAAGCAGAGGCATAATTGTTACTATGATATCTGGGTGACAACAACAGCGTTAGTCAAATTGGCAAACACGTTGAAGCAACCTTTTATTAGCATTATTACATCAGGGGTGCACATAACTATTTTGGTCCAGTACCCAGAGGAGCACCTGGAGGTGTTACTTGGTGCTCCCAAAATGCGGTGACCCGCATCGCTGGGCCCTGGGACCCCTTTTTTCCACTCCATACATCCTGATCAATGTACAATATTACAGTACAGCCTAGTAGTACTACTACCTGCACTCTACATCCATTGAAATACTAGTAGTATTTTAGACATTAGTTAGAATTATTTCATTTTCAAGGCTTTTTTTTACTGGCCCAGTCGGGCAGTCATTATGAGCCCCAGCTGTGTGGTGCTCAACGGAGCTTTCCACCCCTGGATTGGGAGCTCATTGTAGGATTTTTGGTGCTCCTGAGCACCGGAGCACCACTTATGTGCACCCCTGATTATTACATTTCTGATAAACAGCAATACAACAATGTTATCCAATTATTATGAGTGAAATACCTGCTACCTCTATTCTGTGATTAATAAGCAAACATTTGCAAACACATTTGTTTAAAATATAGAGGAGGTGTTGGAGGTGAGGAGTTGTACCGCATGTGTGACTGGGACAGCACTGGTCTGGACGGGACGTGGAAACATTAGACATCCCAATTGGACAAACAGGCGCAGGACACC